>JAOEGS010022741.1:0-13631 GCA_025447755.1 Corythornis vintsioides
ACTTTAATTTCATGGAAGATCTATTGAATATAAGAATATTTAATTGTTTTTGACAAATATAAATTATATTTTCTTTTCCTTCAGTAATTTTCAACTTCATGGACCCTTGTGCCTCAAGCTACATGATTATGAAAACAAACAACATATGCCAATCTGCACACCGAAAGCAAACTCTACAAATAAGATTTATTCCATAGGTGCAACTGACTAATTATCATATTTATTGTGAGTCCAGTCTTCCATACAATGTTGAGTTCATTATGCTTGCCAGCACATTGTGCTCAAGACCTGTTAACTGGTAAAGATGTCGGTGGGACATTATGGGATATTATATTCCTCTTTTCTGATCAGAAGAAACTAGGGAAAATGTCTTGGTCATAATAAGAATTTTTTATTTACTTTGATGACCACAAATATTGTAGTCTTACTTCCTTTCATGTTTAGCATCTTCATAACTTTCAATTTAAATCTCTCATAAAATGCTTAAGACAAAACACAAAGTCTATGGTTTTACAAAAACATAAAATAAAACATTGAACATTATGGTTATATATTGTAAAACTTGCTCTTTGTGTTACACCTTTCTACGGGTCTTTTGTGGCCAGATGTTTTTGAGGCTTTTTGCACTTAGATCAAGTATCTCAAATCATAGAACAGTTCAAAAGAATGTAAGTCTTGTTATTATAGAAATCATGGATATAAAAAATGTATTTGTCAATATTAAATGTGTGCACAGACAAAGGAAATAGAAAGTGTACAAAGAGTGAATGTGCTCAGCCCGATAAAGACAAAAAATTATTTTGCTCAAAGGACAAGACCTATTCTGTGCATTTGGGATTAACTTTTAAAGTGTCTAATCACTGTCCTCAAGGCAAACAAGACTTTGCCTTCAGGTTTCCAATTTCAGCACAAAGATATTTGTGTCAATAGGTTGTTCAGAAAGACATAGCATTAATTTTTAAACAGAGGATAGAAGTGATATGTGGACTATATTTGTTCATGTTTACAAAGAGCAAACAAACCAAGGAAAACATATTTGAATAGACAATACTTTTTATTATTCTGAAAATGTGTATTTGGGAAAATAACTTGCTTGTGTGCAGTTGGCAGTGGGTAAAGCATAGAAATAAAATATGCTACAATTAAAAATTCCTACTCATGTTCTGGAGACAATAAAAAATTTTGAGAGCCAAGAAGGTGCTATTCTGACTTCTTTCTTCAGTCCAAATTGTCCTCTCTTTTTGGAGATAGATACTGAAATGCTCCCTATTGGGTAGCTATCTTAGCAACCTTTTTGGCACATTTCACAGAGGGGAAAATAACTGTGAATTATTTAACTTACGCCTATATGTAAAGATTTACTAGGATCCTTATTTCACCTAAAATCTGTCATAACTCAGTTATAATTATCATTCTTCTGTACAACTACAGAGTTTGAACAGTTACATCAATCATCTTAGTCAATTTTTTTTTTTTTTTCATGCCCTTGCTAGTAGAAAATGGTTGGATAAGCTTCTGAACACTAACATTTTAGAATGTTATCAAACACTGAGCATCAAAGCAATGATTCTGCAGGATTGTCTATTCTTGTCCAGTCATCTGGTACATATAACAGAGGAGACAGTGCCTGAAGGTATTTTCTGTCATTTGTTAAAATATAGTGAATGGCTGAGAGGTCAGCCAATGAGATATTGCAGAGACAACCTCAAGGCAAATCTTCACCAGTGTGCTACTCTTTCTACAGAATAGAAGATTAGAATTAAACACCATCTGCTAGGGAGGAGCATGCATCTGATGCAGTCAAATATTATGAGCAAATATTGCTTAACATCATTGTACAGAATCCTGTGAATATCTTGTAAGTGGAGTGATGGGAAATGGGAGTGTTCTCTAAAAACAAGAATCAGTTTATCACTATTCTTTTCAGTTCTATAATGCCTTCAAAGCCTTAGCCAACATTGTTAATTCCTCTTTGTCTTTCTCTTCTTTCTGCATCCAGATTATCAAATTTCATGTATGTGTCACCGGTTGGAGTTCTGCTGATTTCACTTTGAAGAAATATCTGTAAATTCAATCATGCTGTTAATGGAACAAGGGTAGTTACTGTAAAGTTTTTAAAAGTTTAAAGAATCATCAGTAAGACACTGAAGGAGCATGTAGGAGCATTTGCAAATGAACTTCCTCCCTGCTGCCAGTCCTTTTGACCTGACAATTGTTCTTGAAACCACATTATCTATAATGCATTAATAGGAGTCCTAGGACAAAAGTGATGAACAGATAACTAAGATGTACTATTACAGGAACACGAAGGTAGCAATGTGAAAACAAGCTGGGTACATAAAAAGACTTTCAAGAAGTGAAAGTCTCGTTCAGGGAGTTTCAGAAAGTAAGTTTTGAGATGTTAAGTGGAGGGAAGAATAGTAACGTCAATTATGAAGGAGACTATCAGAAACAGAGAAGATGAAGGAAAAGTGCTGAAAGACAGATTTTGATATAGAAAAGCTTAAACAAAATAGCCTTCCTCAAATGCTTATTATTCTGAAATGTACTTCCTCATATATTTTTATAGTTTGTCTTTCCTTTGAAATGCAAATGAATTTGCAAATTTGCAGTGTTATACTTTCATTAGCTCTACTTGAAAAGTTTAAACAAAGTGTTTCAACTTTCATTACAATTTATACTTTCACTACAACTTTTCTAAATCTTTTCTGAGCTATATAGCTGATACAATGGATCAATGAGCATTATTACCAATACCTGATGTGGTATCTGTCCAAGAACTCAGTTATTTCAGCTGATATGCTTAAATAAAATTAAAATCATTTTTAGAAAACAAACAAGCGAAACCAGCAAAGAAACAAGCACGAGAACCAACTAACCAAACAAAATTAAAAAATACCCAGCAAAAACATTTTCTTTTTTTCTGATGTACATGCCACTATCTGTGGCTGAAGTCAGGTGTCCCATAAGTGGACAGGTATCACATGCTTTATATTTTTTCCAGTACATGTTAATATCAAGGTGGTCAAATAGTTTAAAAAGAAAACATGACATCTTATTGAAACTAAAATCTGCCACTTGCAATAATACATGTGTTGATAGAAAACAGCATATGTATTCCATTTATTTTCCACTTCAGTGAGGGCAGATATAAGTGCTGACACTTCAGAGTTGTTAGTCAAATAGTCTCACCAGGTGTATCTACACTGCCAAATAATAAAAGGCTGGGAGCAGATCAAATGCCTGTTTATTCGCACTCTTTAACTGCTAGCTTTTTTTCCTGGCTCTGGTTTGGACACACAAAAATAAAAGTACCTGAAGGGAAGAGGTGTGCAACTGGGAGCTAGAGGAGACCAGGGACTAGGAATAAAGAAGAAAAGACATGACTAATCTTCACTGGAGACTAAGCAGAGACAAGAGAAGCCAGCCCACAAAATTAGGCTAGAGGACAGCAGATGATCTCTTTCTCTTATTTGGCTCTGCAGAAATTGACTGTCAAACTAGGCAGACTTTCTAAGAAAGAAATATTTACGGAAGTATTGACAGTAGGGTTGTAATATTATAGTGCATATTTCAATACAAGAAAATAATGTTGACAGCATGACAAATCAGTTAAAATTGTGCAGGATACACTTGTCCGTACTAAACAAAAAAGATTTTTCCTAAAAATGGATATATAAAAATAAGTATTTGAAGAAGGATAAAAGTGAAAAGGAATGGAAAATACAATCAAGAACAAAATGATAGTCTGATGAAAATCCAGGGTCATAACAATGACTTTATATATATATAAAAGATTACAGATTAGCATATTAAAAAATTATTTTTTTTAAATAGTTAAAATTAAAAGCTGATGCTGTTAGTCTCAGTTGAACTACTTAGATCTAGTCAAGTCATTTTTGTTGCAAAAATATTCTAAAATATTTTTTAATATACTAATCTGTAAAGTCAGCACTTATTCTACAATTTTGATTTAGACTTAAGATATGTGTGGATTTATGTGTTGGCAATTATTGCTATTATTTTTATTTTAGAAGTATTTAATGTAATTATTACAGATAAGCATTTCAAAGTTGATGCTGTTAGTCTCAGTTGAACTACTTAGATCTAGTCAAGTCATTTTTGTTGCATGGAATGATTAGGATAGAAACATAGATGTGTAGATAGGTAACATATATCTCTAGATAAATATGTTAATATTTTCGTAATTTCTAAGAGGAATTATGTGCTCAGATCATTCAAAAATTACTTTAAATCCTGTGCTTTTTTATGATGTAAATTGATCCAAAAATCTGTATCTTCTCTTTTTATTTTAGATTTTAGCATGAAACAGAGCCCTGTTTCCTGAGCTCCAGACAATTTGTCTACAGAACACAGCATAATACAGAAATGATAGCCTGGGTCTATAGAACAGCTCTGTTATCATGATGATAACACAGCTACTAAGCCTTGCTCTCAACATGGTGGTGGAGTATCATGCTGACATTGATGTTGTACATATAGTACTTAATGCGAAATTAGTTCAGCCCAGCAGTGCTTGATGCAGACACATTTTACTTCAAACAGTCTTATTCTGTTTCCCATTTTTTTTTTGTGTGTGTCCTTATTCTACTGTCTCACAGTATTGGTAACACCGATAATGTACACTGTAGAAATAAAAATATATATGTGATGAATTGCAAACACTGTACCAATGATTCATACAGTAGTAACATCATTTTTTGTTTGTGATTCTAGAACTGCTTTTCATAATGAAGAGCTATGGAATCAGAATAATTATTTGTGATTTGACTGAATAAATCAGGTATTAAGATCAGGCTGAGGATGAACCTTACATACACTCTTCCGTATGATGACAAAGAAATTACAAATAATTTCTAGCTATAATGATGAATAAAAGTCTGAATTTTTTGTCGTTTACCTTGGAGCCCTTTCCTAGATAAAAATGTAGTTATAAAATAAGAAAGTTTTGTCCATAGGAGGGATGTAGCTTGAGTTGCAATTGCTATAACAGCCCATTAAAATAATAAAAACTTTGGAAGTAGGACTTCTAGTTCAACACAAAATCTTGTTCCTGTATTGTCATTATATGACTTCCAGTAGAGCTTTTGTCTCCAAACCCATAAAGGAAGGAAAATGATTGCATTTTTTAAGTCAGTGTCATCAATTCCAACTCATTTAGATGTTCAACAATATTCTCTAAAAAGATTAATAAACTAATTTTTTAACGGTAGATCATTTATATACAGTTCTATAGCCCAGGTCTATACATCTGAAATAGTAGTCTTTTGTTACCTTTGACACTTTTATGCTTTGCTATTTTTTTTCACTACCTTTGTCCTTAAAGAAGCTCACATAGATTTTTTAATGTTCATTGAATCTTAGTGTGTGATCTTACCTGTACAATGAAAAGCCAGAACAGTTATGAAAGTATTTGGCACTCATCTATTCATATTTTATGAGTATTACATCCAAAGATAATGTCTTGCTGGAACTTTGCTATTATCTTCTACTGTAAACCTGAAGCTGCTGCATTTCCTCCAGGCTCAGAATCAGTGTATCCCAAAGAGAAGGAAATCTAGTAAGAGAGTTAGAGACCTGCATGGTTGAGCAGGGAGCTCTTGGTAAAACTTAAGCTGAAGAGGGAAATATATAAAACATGGAAGGAGGGACAGGCCACTTGGGAAGAATACAGGGAGGTTGTCAAAGGATGCAGGGATGCAACAAGGAAAGCTAAGGACTCCCTTGAAATTAAGCTGGTGAGGGAGGTCAAGGACAAGAAAAGCTTCTACAAGTATGTTGGAGGCAAAAAGAAGCCTAGAAGTAATGTGGACCTGCTACTGGATGAAGTGGGTGCCCTGGTGACGGAGAACAGAGAGAAGGCTGAGTTACTGAATGCCACCTTTGCCTCGGTCTTTACTTCTAAGGTCAGCTACCAGGAGTGCCAGGTCTCCAAGACCACAGAGGAATTCTGAAGGGAGTAAGTTCTTTCTTATTCTCACAGAGAATAAATTGTCTTATAAACTATCATGTATCAAGAAAGAAACAAAACAAAGCAAACAAACAAACAAAAAACAATTGGTCAAACAAAATGCAATAAAAATGTAATACTGGTATCACCTGGAAAAAAGGATGATAGAAAAATCCCCTTTTCAGTCTCATGTCAAATTATTTACTAACTGTGCTTCCTTGCAGAGAAGGATGGGCAGCTAATGCTTTAATTATTTTAATCACTGCAGAGGTGAACAGCAGGATGTAAATGAATCAAAATTCATTCACTAATTTTAGGTGTCTAAATGTTTGTTAAGTGACTAAGCTTTCACCAAAGACAATGAGAACATAGTCAGCACACTCTGTGGATATTGTCTTAGTTGTCTCTAAAGATGTGTATTGCTTTGAGATGCCCTGCAGCATCCTCCAGGCATCCCCTTGTCAGATATGAAGGATTAAGGTAGTCTGTGGATCCTGTGTGACATCTTCCAGCCCTGTGCAAGTACTGAGAATATCTTGCAAAGTCTCAAATGATAGTCAGGTCTATATTTAGCCCCCTGAACTGAGCCCTGTTGGCTGTGCCTCCACAAAATACAGTAATTCTTCAGCAGGTGCCTGTTTAAATGCCTAATTCTATCTAGATGTCTAGAATCTGGGACTCCATAACAGTCCAAGTGATAAAAACAATTATTGATTATCTAAACACATTTAAAAAATTGCTATCTTCATAAATTCCATTCATTCACTTTTTCTTTCAAAAAGTAAATCTCTAACATTGTTCTTTGTTCACTCCTACTGTGTAAATGACAAATTGGCTAAGCACCTCAGCTTTTTCATACCTTTCCTCTTATATTTTATAATTGTTAAATTCTTAGGTAACATCTGAAAACAGAAAAGAGAGAGCAAAACTTGTATTTCTTGATCTGCAAAATGCGTCAGCTGCCAAGTTTATATCTTTCTTCATTATATACCACCTTTCATGATAATTTTTATTTTATAATAAAGAAGACCAAAAAAATCCTGTCTTAAACGATTTGTTAGGAGAGACCTCATAATTTACATCTCCACCAAGTTTTGCATAGGTAGACATTTTTAAAGATAGGTTGTCAATGAAAACTAAGACAGGAAGGAACTCAGATATAACCCATTTAAAAAGTATTCATAATGTGCTATAAATTTAGAGACATTTCAAAGGAAAAGCTATGTTTAAAAACTGTTTTAGACATCATAAGCAACTTTTAAAAATTTTGTGAAATCAGTAGGTCAATTAATACCACTGCAAACATATATTTGTAACATGGCTCAAATTTTTGAGTAAGAACAAAAATGTTCAAAGTAATGAGGATCTTGTCTTTTTTCTTTGGTTGGTTGGTTTGTTTGTTTTTCACATTCTGTGAAATGAAGAACAAGGTATGTCAGTCCTTACTTTTCATCGAATCATAGAATGGCTAGGGCTGGAAGGGACCTCCAAAGGTCATCTAGTCCAGCCCCCTGCAGTGAGCAAGGATATCCTCAACAAGACCAGGCTTCTCAGAGTCTTGTCCAACCTTACCTTGAATATCTCCAGGGATGGGGACTCAAGCACCTCCCTGGGGAGTCTATTCCACTGTAATACCAACCTCAAGGTAAAGAACTTCTTCTTGATATCCAGTCTAAATCTGCTCTTCTCTAATTTAAATCCATTACCCCTTGTCCTTTCACTAGAGGCCCTTGTAAACACCCCCTCTCCAGCCTTTCTGTAGGTCCCCTTCAGGTACTGGAAGGTCGTCAGTAGATCTCCCTGGAGCCTTCTCTTCTCCAGGCTGAACAACCCCAGCTACCCCAACTTGTCCTTGTAGGAGGGGTGTTTCAGCCCCCTGATCATCTTTGTGGCCTTCGTCTGGACCTGCTTCATCAGGTGCATGTCTTTCCTGTGTTGAGGGCTCCAGAACTGTATCCAGTACTCCAGACGAGGTCTCACCAGAGCAGAGTAGAGGGTCAGAATCACTTCTCTCCATCTGCTGACCATACTTCTCTTGATGCAGCCCAGGATGCAATTGGCCTTCTTGGTTGCAAGTGCACACTGTTGGGTCATGTCCAGCTTCTCATCCACCAACACCCCCAAGTCCTTTTCTGCAGAGCTGTTTTCCAGCACCTCACCTCTCAACCTGTATTGATGAGAGTTGTTCCGACCCAGGTGCAGGACTCTGTACTTAGTCTTGTTGAACCTCATTAGATGTTTTTTGATTAGGTTTGGTGACAACTTGAGACCATTCACAAAAGCAATTGTAGAAAATTTTTGTGACAGACTTGAGTAAACAAGAATATTTTGAAATTCCTATAATAAGAGAGAGGGCAATGCTGCCATTTCTGTTCTGTGGAGCTTCACCCTCTAAGGTCTATATAAAATGTCTTTAGATAACCCCAGGTGAGTTACTTGTTAACAGTTTATATAACAGTTAGTTGGAAGGCATAAAATGAAAGGTTTTATAATAAAAAAAAAATACTTCAGTCATATCTCCAAAACAGTAACAGAAGAACAGAAAGAATCACAGCAAAACACATCTGCAACTTAATGTAGTAAGACCGTGTTTTTTGGCTGTTACAAATCATTGAATCATACAATGTCAGGGGCTGGAAGAGACCTCGAAAGATCATTTAGTCAAACCCCCCTGCCAGATCAGGATCACCTAGACCAAGTCACCCAGGAACACATCCATTTGGGTTTTTAATATCTCCAGAAAGGGAGACTCTACAACCTCCCTGGTCAGCCTGTTCCAGTGTTCCATCACCCTCACAGTGAAAAAATTCCTCCTTATGTCTACATGAAATTTCCTATGCCTCACCTTCCACCTATTGTCCATTGTCATGCCATCAGGCATCACCGAGAAGAGTCTGGCTCCATCCTCCTGGCACTCACCCTTTATATATTTATAAACATTGATGAGGTCTCCCCTCAGTCTCCTTTTTTTCAAGCTAAAGAGTCCCAGCTCCCTCAGCCTTTCCTCATAAGAGAGATGCTCCACTCCCTTAAGTCCCTGCGCTGACCTCAAGCAATTCTATGTCCCTCTTGATATACTCTTTTTTGTATTACTTATTTATAATACTTTTCATTTGCTCGCATTCCGCACTATCAATTTCCAATAGGAAACCAGGTACAAACCCGCTCTGTCAATTTTGAGCGTTCTTGCTTGGCAGTCAACTATCTCTCTTGGCAGTCACTGTCTCTTTCTTCTCAGCTCCTTTGCGTGTAGACTTGTGTGATTTTCATCTGAAGAAAAAAAAATAAATTTTATCTTTTTAAGGTATTAATGTAGACTACAGGAACAGGGCTCTGGTGATAGAAAGGATGTATATATGTTAAAACATATCTCAAAGATTGATGCTATGCTATGCAAATTATAGTGTGTTTGCATAAGAGTTTTTTATGTTTTGTTTTTTTGGTTTGGTTTGGGTTTTTTGTTTTGTTTGGTTGGGTTTGGGGTTTTTTTCTTTGATTTATTAAAGGCATGGTTTGTAACACTTTTTCCACTTAAGCACCCAGATTACAGTTACAGGAAAAATATGACATTAGTCTGAAAAGGCTAATCCTACTTTATCATTCTATTCTCTTGATATTCTTCTCTAGGCCTGTTTCAGCATTTCCAAATCAATGAGATTATGGAACATGATGGTGTAGTGTGTAACCCTACATGGTCAGAAGTTAATTGGTATTTGAAGACTTTAATTCCAAGAACCTGTCAATGATTTGAAGCTTATTTTAACAGCAGAATACAAAGAGAACATCAGAAAGGGAACTTTAGAAGTGTATAAATGAGATGTAAGAATTGAGATCTAAGTTATTTATGTAGTGAATATGCTTTAGTGTGGAGTTTTCTGTTTTCATGAAATTGATTATTTGTCACCTTTAAGAATAGCGAATATGTATTCTTCTTTAAGTACTATAGGAAAATACTACTCAGGGAGATAAAAATTTAAATTCAGCTTTAATATCAGTTTAGTATGCAGTGAGTGAAGGGAGTAAGTAACAGTTATCCAACCATAAAGAGAAGCAATGTCTAAAAGTCCTTTTCTGACTTCAACTCAGAATGATTTATAGTTTCTGTCTCAAATGGCAAATCATTCATACCTTTGTACCTCCTGTAGCAATGTTCATTTGAATTACCCAATGTTGAATTTAAATTCAGCTTTGTTTATTGTTGATTAAACATTTGATTAAACTCATTTGAATGTTCATGTCCTGACTTTATGAATCAATTTCTTCAGAATGAATGAGCCATTTTCAATCCATGGAAACTAATTTCCAGTCTGTTGGTTTGTTTTCACAGAAACAAATTTTGAGTACCAATGTGCAGCTATGTAAAAATTATTAGTCTTTTCTTGATAGTCATAGAATACTATTGAATGCTTAAAATTATATATACTATAAACCATATTTCAGCACTTTTTGTTGCAGCTAGTGGCTAATAAAAATCCCACTGGGCAGTAATATTATACTCTAAGTACTGCAATTATGCTGATTTTCAGGTTCACTGGCTTAATGTTTACTATCTTCTCTGTATGTATGTACAATATACTCAAAGTCAACAAAACCCACCATGTAATCTAAACAAATCTCTAAGACAAATTGCCTTTTTCTGTTGTGGAGAAATTATAATCGTATATTTCAAATATAGAAAATGTATTCTCTTTTCAATGCAAGAACACATTTCATATTCTTTAAACAGGCTTGCAGCCTAAAGTCTTACCTAAAGTATCTGTAAATAGATAAACTTCATTAGACCCCAAGTACTGTATGCTATCTATTATATTTCATTAAATCTATTTGAAGTCCCCCTCTCAAGCAATTCTATGTCCCGCTTGTACTGGGGAGCCCAGAACTGTACACAGGTCTTCTGATGCAGCCTTAACGGGGCAGAGTAGAGGAGCAGGAGAACCTCCCTCGACCTACTAGCCACACCTCTTTTAATACACCCCAGAATGGCATTGGCCCTCTTGGCCACAAGAGCACATTGCTGGCTTATGGTCAGCCTCCCATAAACTAGGGACCCTTATGTCCTTTTCCCCTTCGCTGTCCTCCAACAGGTCAGTCTCCAGCCTATACTGGGGTTGTTCTTTCCCAGGTGCAAGACTCTACACTTGACCTTGTTGAATTTAATTAAATTTCTTCCTGCCCATCTCTCCAGCCTGTTCAAGTCTCGCTGAATGGCAGCCAAGCCTTCTGGTGTGTCAGCCTCTCCACTCACTTTGGTGTCATCAACAAACTTGCTGACAGTGCACTCTGTGCCGTCATCCAGGTCATTGATGAATATATTAAACAGAACTGGTCCCAGCACTGACGCCTGTGGGAACCAACTAGTTACAAGCCTCCTACTAGACTCCATCCCACTGACCACAACTCTCAGCTTCTTTCCTTCAACCAGTTCCCAATCCACCTCACTGCCTGATCATCCAGGTAGCTGCCTCAGTTTAGCCAGAAGGATACTGTGATGAAGATATAATCCTGGTTCATGGTAATAGTAAAAGTAATTATCAAGCCTTTTGTGATGACAACAAATTAAAGAGGAAAATTTCAGAAAGATAAATACTTTCTCAAGGTGATGCATTTCTGAAAACTAAATCACAGTTTAAAGTCATTACTGGTTTGCAATTACAATATTTAAAAGATCTGATTGAAAAAGACATTTGTAGAGAATGAATGGTTAATCTAGCAATGCTTCTTTAAAGGGTGTTCCTTGTTTTACTATAGCCTGTCTTCTCAGAGCTTCTCATGTTGTGGTGCTTTTGCTTCAATTCTTTGCTGCTGCTCTGTTCATCTAGGAATCTTCCTTGGTTCCTTTTTTTTTTTCACACCCTTTCTCATGTCCTTGGGTTCCTTGCTTTGTTGCCTTGTTATGTGTTACTCATCTTTTCTCTTGATCTACTTTTAAGTAAGAGAAGGATGAGGCCATTTATATTTTATTTTGTATTAGTGTTGATTTTTTCTCTGTGATATTTGTATAGACAACATTCTTTTGCTTGTGTAGATATATTGATTGTTGGCTGCTTTTGTGTTTGTATGAGTATCCTAGGAATATCTACTCAGATTTGCTGTTGGGGATGGGATCACAGAAGCCTTGCTTTAACAGACCTGGAAGGAGAATGGCCTTGGGCTCTGAAGTTCATCATCCTCAGCTTCTATTTAACAAACAGGATGATCATATAGAGACCATCCATCACAAGTATTTCCAGAAACCTCAAGATCAGAAAATAATTTACTAGAAGCAGACAAGACAGTCACAGGCAAGAGTCATGTGAGTGAAGAGTGTACCAAATAAATGTGTTCTTAGGGGAAAAAAATGAAATAATAAAGCAATATCTTCATATTTTCTGTGATCAGTCATTTTCTTTTATTTTCATGCTGGATGACACTCCACAGAATATTGTTTGTTTTAATATGCTATATATAACAGTTAAGTCAGATATCCTTGAAGTCTGCAACAATGAAATACATTTGCTTGCCTAATAATATCCCAGGGATGGATTTTAACATAGTATTTTCTCAAAAAATAATTAAAGCATAACAATTTAAGCAAGTAGAAAACGGAACTTACCAGAAGTGATAGACTGGTCACTGGCAATCCAACCTTACTGATTACATACAACAGTGCTTGTTACACTGGCTACATCATTTTTCTCTCACAAATAATGTAGCAAGGATGGAAATTCTAGTGGCTTGAACCTTGAACAGTGTTTAGCAATTCTGTCAAAACACTGACTCAAGATGCAGCAGGAGAATGTGACATTTTATCATTCATTTAACATATGACATGTTAAATCTCAAAAGAGAAAATTATGACTAGTGTAGAAATTTTTTTTAATCACAATATGTATAAATTAAAAATTTAATAAAAAAAGAAGGATATATTGGGTAAAGTAAGACAAACTGATTTTCCTTTCTAAATCTCAATAACTGTATTGGATTAAATATGTTACTGAGTACTGTCAGACAATAAATTACACACCCCGTGCAAAATTCATTTCACACCAAATGCACTTTCAACATCTATTATTTGCTGACCCTTTTAAATGGTACACTGACATATATTCTGGTTTTGTTTCTCCCTTTCTTTTATTATGCTGTAAGAGCCTGGCTCTGAGTGTCTCAAACCTTGCGTGATTATAAAATCTGGAAAGACTTGTTTGGAAAAGGAAAGGTGTTGATTGCTTGTGATTGCTTTGTGTCCTTGCAGATAGGCTTTAACAAAAGGTAGAGCTGAGTCCTATCTAGTTGGGACTGCCTTTTCTTAAGTGTTTCTGCTGATTGTGTTATGGGGAAGGATGATGTCAGGTGCAACCCTGTCCTGGCTTATGAGGGCTCATGCTAATCACCACCACTTCTTATGGAAGTTGCAAATGACACCCAGATATCTCAAGGTATAAAAGATAGGATAATACTGATTGATTCACTCACTACTGAAGAAATAAAGATTTGTACACATGGGGGATCAAAAAGATTCACCTCCTTTGTTGTCCACTGACAACAAAGTGGGATGAGATATATGCTTAAACTTCTTTGGGATTAAATCATACTTTTTCTTTTCTTTTTTTTCTTTTCTTTTTTTCTTTTTTTTTTTTTTTTTTTTTTTTTTTTTTTTTGTATATATTACTTTTAAATTGTA
>JAOEGS010022742.1:0-29150 GCA_025447755.1 Corythornis vintsioides
CTAAACCATTTTGACATATGCCTATACATTCGTAAAAGGAAATTTTCTCACAGAAATTTACTACTGAAACCATTATTTATTCATCTTATCATATATTGTTATTTATGGAATATATTTATCAGAAGAAAAATAGAGACAAGAGTACTTCATTAATTTGACTAAGGTCTCAGAGAGATTCTGTGCCTAACAGAATGACAGAAACATCATCCTTGATTTTTATCTAGACAGTACATAAGGACAGAGCATTCAGAGAAAATGAACTCCAGGACCCATCAGTGTTTTAAAAGATTCATATATACTTCCAGCAACTAGGAGGTTGGGACAGGGTTTTTTTTTAACTGCTTAATAGCCAGATCTCTGCTTGTTTGTTTTGCAAAATATGTTTTTAATGCAGCAAACTCAGGAAAGGCAAAGAATAACCAGCAGCCTATCCATTTTCATGACACATATTCAGAACAATACACCCCAGACACTTCAATGACTTCTTCTGCTTGTCCATTTGTTATTGGACTCCAGAAGTGCAGTTTGCAGGACTTTTTATTTAATGTCTTGAATCTCAGACTCCGTAATGTTTATTATTATATAGTTTGCAAGATAAACAAATCAACAGCTTATATGTAATTTACTACTACTTCTCACGTCTTTTTGGACTCCAATTATTCACTTTGTTCTGGGTTTGTAAAAAAATCAAATTCTACATTAGATAGTTGTGGTGGTATCATCTAATTACTTTTTAAACTTTTTTTAATAATTATTTCAGTGAAAAATCCAGAATGCTGATAGTGTAATATCTCATATGTTCTTTATTTAGCAATTAAGTTTAATGTCTTTTTCACTGTTCATACAGTTTCAACTTTTACAGCAAACTGTATTCACAGTGGAAGTTAACCTGATGTTTTTCAAGAAAATCGTATATTCATAAAAAAATAACCTTATTACAGAAATACTACAAATTTGAAACACTAATATCTTAAGGGCTGTGGAATTCTATTTGAAGCCTTTCTCAGTAGATGCAGCACTGTTCTGACACATACAAAGTTTGCTGTCTCTCCTTGCCCTGAGGGACTTGATAAGAGCTGGTGTTATATCACAAGAGTGTTTTTTGAGCAAGGTGTTTCCATTTGGCCTTTGCACTCCAATCCATGCAGGATTATTCAGAGGACCTTAAGAAGTTGCTTATTTGTAAGTGTTCTGTAATCAGAAGCAATAAAACCATGTCAGCTGTGCCAAAATTTTAGGAACTGTTTCAGAAAATGCTATAAGTGTTCATTTCCTTTTACAGAACACCTTAATAACAGTGTTCTTCTAAATTCTAATAGCAAACTAAGTTTACAGCTCTCTGGAAAAACAAAAGTAAGAATAAATGCATACAGAATAAGAATCATTAAAAAGATACTAATTACTTTCAACAAAACTGCTGCACGTCTGCCTTGTGGAATATCATGTATATTCACCACTTGAACATCATGCATCTTGCAACCTGAATCAATTCTAAAAAACTTAGCCTGTATTTCTGTGTTGTTATGAAGAGATTTGAGGTTTTGTTTGTTTTGTGTTTGTTTGTTTTTTCTTGTTTGTTTTTTTTTTAACTAGATTGACATGTTGCTTTAAGAATGTAAATTGTTAGTGGTTGAGTATGGCTAGACGGGCTGATAAAGACAAGAGAGGTGTAAACTTCCAGCATTTTAGTGGCCTGTTAAATTTGCAGTTTAAGAAATGTGACCCTATTTTACCTCAGAAATGCAAGTCATGGCCCAATATTACTCCAGTGATTTTCTGAAATGAATTCACAATAGGCCCTGCAGGGACTATCATAAAATTTAAAAATAAAAAATTTCAGAGTTTTGATGATTCTTTATTGATTTGTCTCTCCATTCTTCACATCCTCCGTTCCCAGTGCTGATATATCCTGACCTCATTTATTTATTAAATATGTTTGATTGTCATGGACAAAATAACATCTGCCTGAATTTACTAATTACTAAATTACTAATCTCTTCTTCCCCATTCCAAAGACACAGTGATCAATGACAGCACAGTAGCTGTCCTGGTTGGCTTTACAAATCTTATATTTTATCATCACATATGAAAGCTAGATTCATATTTGGAAGCAAAGTCCTTGGCCAAATTCTGAAATGCAAAGCAGACACCCTTTTCAGAGACTTTCATTGGCAAACTTAAACAGACCTCTGCAGTTTTTTGAAATATACATAAAGCAATTTTAGGAAGTGAGAAAAATCACAAAAAAAATTAGGACAGCAAAAGACATAATCTACTGGATGATGACAGGTGTTCACAAATTAGAATTATTACAGGCACATACTCTTCATCATACCATGTCTCAAGGCACAGTTGTAGCTAGGCATCTTATGCAGCCTGACTCTTTTCAGGTTCGGACTGCTTCCAGACGTGTCTCCACTCTGCCAAATTTAAAGCCATTGCCACAAAGCTGAGAAACTAGAATTTTTCAACTAAGTAACAATACTTCGTAAACAATGTAGTAATCCTTCTATTTCTTTCTTAGAAAAAATGGACGGGTTTTGATGAATGCATTCCAAATAACTAAATATAGAACATTTCAGGCAATGTAGTTTAATTTTGCTGATGTCACAGCAAACATTTAGTTTAGTTTAGTACTGATAGTGTTGTGGAACTTTAAACATAGGTGTTATTGCCAAGTCTGCGTCTCATGCAAGTTAGAATATGAATTCATGTGTAGAATTATATTAGTTGCATAAGCCCTTTATAATATATTCCTGTCAACCATGAATTCTAAGCATTTTATGCAGTGGTTTTCTATAGTAAGAACTGTGACAGAAATAACTGAGAGACCAGGATTAAGGAGAAAGTAGGGGAGAGAAAAAAAAAAAAAGGGAGAAAGGAAAATAAGTGTTTAAAAATAAAACTAAAATGTATTGGTTTGTTAGAATATCTGTTCTTCCTCTTCCCTTATGCTGTTCCCTAAGCATCTGTGTTCACCAACTTAAAGGAGACAGTCTACAGATCAGCCTTGAGTCTGACCCAGTCTCAGATCTTTCAGTTGTATGGAGAAAGGGGAACACCATACCATTATTCAGATTTGCCAGGGAGTGTTTTCTTGAATAAAACTCTGGAAACAAAATTAAGCTTTGCAAACAGTCCAGAATGAATGAAATAGCCTTTGAACTCCAACACCAAACATCGCACATTCAGTTTTTGAGTGATATTCTCACAAACCAGTGCACTTCAGTTGTATGTTACGGGAAAGTAAGGGAAGATTAAAAGGATGGGCTCATACACTCCTTCCAATAGTGTACTTCTTTCCCAGTTCTCATTAATGGAGCTCTACTTAGACCTTTTATGTTACTTAAAGATTGTAAAAAGAGGAAGGACTCATTTCTGATTGAAAAATTATAGCATCAAGAAAATATGAGCTGTAGACTAGATCTTTTTCATACTACTTTGTCTTCTGGAATATATTTTCATCTTTTCTTTGTCCTTCTATCACAATGGTTTTAAATTATATATCTTAGATTGACCATATCTATACAGAGTAGGTGACCTAAGAATCCAATAAAATATTATAGGATGCACAATTATAGGAATCTGTAAAAGAGTTCTATTGTAATAGAAAGATGATCACAAAACAAGAACAGAAAAAGGGAAGTCAGTGTTAGCCACAATATTCAACGTCAAAAATCATTCCTCTTAAATATTTCAGTGCTTTGCAATTCCTAGAGCAATATGAGAAGGATCTATAGAAGATTTAAATCTGATAGGTATATTATGAATGTAGAAACAGACAAAGAATCATAAATAATATGTTTAAGCAAACAGAATGAAACTTTCAGAAGTGCTTCTCTGGCTGATAACCAAATTCAACCATTATAAATGTCTATTTAGCTTTATGGAACAGGACATTAGCTGAAAGGCCTCAGTGAATCTCACTCAGAATAGTAATGGTCTATCTAGGATAGTATCTTTTCTGAAACTGTCTCTGCAAAAAGTTTCTATTTTGGTTAATCATAATTTCTGAAATACTTGGATACTCGAACATTGCTAATCACAATTGCTAGTGAAAGAGACTAACTCCTGGACACACACAAACAAAAAGACCATCATCCAGTCACAGGACCAATTTCAATTTCATTAGGACTTTTGCTCTGTTGTTTAGAATAATACAATTCTGGAATTGTGTGTGTATGTAAGATTATTATTTTTTTTCTGTTAAACAAAGGTGTCATAATTTTTCCCCTGTTCCTGGTACTATTATACATTACAGAACAGCTTTCTAGAAATCATATATAAGCAGGACTTTTCTCTTTGTTCAGAATCCTCCACTTTATCCCTTTCCACTCTCAAATACCGTTGGATGGATTATTTTTTTTCAATGACAGTAAACTACTTCCTGGCTTGGCTTGTTTATATGGAACCAGATTGATACCTGATACCTTGAAATGGCAGAATCAAAATTTTAGACAGCAATTCAAGCCACATAATGACTGATGAACACATAAGAGATATTGGAGAGATAGCAGTTGGAACTAAAGTGTACAGCCAACTAATTTCAAAAGCTTGGGTCCCTAATTTAGGGCTCTCATTTAATGATTTACTATTCTCATAGTTTCCACTTCAGTCTTCTTTCTGGTGCAAAAGCAACCACAAAGTCATATATTTTGTCATAAGCACTCTTAAGTCAACAGAATTTACAAAGAAAATTGGACTCTAAATGATCAAGATCCACTTTAAATAATCCAATTAAATGAATCTACTGTTTTTGAATCAATTGTATAGAGTTAATCAATCCTTCACTTAATGAAGACCTAAATTTGAAGATCTGACAGAGATGTAGTTCTACAATATACTAGGGATGTTCAGTATAAGGAGTGACTACTGCATTTGCCAGCCCTTCAAGGTAATTGATGCCCATTAAGTCAACAACATTTAAATGGTCCCAAATAGTGAAGAGCTATAAATTAGTACTGTGCTTTAGGTGGTTAGGCATTCTCTACTGTCTTTTAAGGATAGGAACTGAGAAAGTAGATGACAGTAGAAATTTCAAAAAGTGGTAGAGAATAAGAAGCTGAGTTTTATTCTCTTTTAACAAGACTTTGTGAGGTACACTTTACTGCAGTAAAATTGCTATCTGCTGTATCCCTGCTTCTGATATTTAAATAGTAACAAAAGTTTCTGAATTTCTGAATTTAAATGAGATTTTTTTCTATTTGAATGTTTTAACTTTACTGCACAATATATTGAGGATTAATATTTTTTAAAAGTTATCGCATTACTACTTCAGATCACATTTAAAATTGAAGCAGCTCTTCACCATTTGAACATCTAGTTAATCAATGCTCTACTTAATGAAACCTTTTAATTTGAAAACCTGATGAAGAAACAGATTTACTGTACACTAATACTGTGCAATTTAAGAGGTCTCAACTGTATTTGCTAACCCTTTAGCATAATTGTAATAAAAACTTCCATGCACTACCCCCTTCCAATCTTTTGCTAATTAACTCTGAGCAGAGCAACTGACACAGAGATCAGAAGAGAATATTAAATTACAAAGTAAGCAACTCTCATAACTTTGTAATACCTTATGGAACATGAACATCATTTCAACCAAGTCATATCTATCAAAGTCACCTTGCACAGGGTGAGCAGCAAAAAATAAAATACAAACTTCCAACCTTTAAAATAAAGTATAATTGTAAAATAACATCCTAGAAGTAAGTGTTAATATTCAGATACTTTCTGATATAGGTGGAATTATACTGTTTTAAGGCAACCTTTAAAAATACAGAGGGATGTTCATAGATCCTTCTCAAAGTCTTTAAGTTCCCTGCCTTTGCCCATGATTCTTTATAAAATCAGACCTAGTTTTAAGCTAGAAGGAATTCAAGTTAGCCAGGAGGAATATATTCTCAACATTTTTGTTAGCCTAAAGTTTGTCTGACCAGAAGGTTCTTAAATCCTAAACCTGCAAGATTGGAGAAATTAATTTTTATTTTCTTTAGTGAATCTCAAAAGACATTTTAATTATGTAACATTTCTAGTATTGGCATTGTTCTCTTTATTTGTTAGGAATATTACAGCGGTGTTCATTAAGTTGAACTAGCGAAATAAAACCACATGGTAATTCTTTATTGCAAAATGGTCATTAAACTATTCTCTGCTCCATGCCTGTGATTTATATATTCCTTATCTTGATGCCATTTCTTATGACAGCTAAAATATGTGAAAAACTCTGTTCATCAAGTCTATTATATCATTATGGTACAGAGTAGGCCTTTTTCGGAAACAGTCCAGGCTAGAGATCTCATCTTTGGACAACTGGACAAGAGATAGGTCACAATACCCACATTGAAAACATGATGTTTGAAAGGTTTTTGCCAGTCCAGCATATCTTTATTCAACATAAGCACCTCACCCTGTATTTTATTTTCGTTATTATATCAGTATCAATATAATATGCCTGATGAACAAGTATAGTAGCGTTTTCCTGATCATAAGCATAGTACCTACCAGTTCCATTGACATAAACAGTGTCAAGCACAATACAAACACAGGCAGTCTTTTCCACAAAATTTGAAGTCTCAGTATAAAACAGCAGATAACCTGTGGAATACTGCTACAAAATACTTTATATAGAATTGCAAAATAAATCTTTCTTTTCTCCTACTAAATAGTGAGGTCAATAATCGAGCCTTTGTTATTTATTCTCATTCTTTATCATAATTATCATTACCACTACTTCTACTACAACTACTACTATTTAAACCTATAGCACCTCATTAAAATATTGAAGCAGGGAAGTAAAAATAATGTTGCTTATTCACAGTAACACATTTGCAATAGCTTATGCCTACCTGACCTACAGAAGATAGATTTCTCATCTTTAGTATATTCTGTTTTTGATGGAGAAGCCAGAAGTCTGGATTCTTTAGAAGTAGCAGCAGTATGTCATATATTGATCAGTATGTCGTGTATTGACCAAGGTTTGTTTTGAAGGTATAAGTTCATGTTATCCTTTTAAATGGACAGTTTTAGTAGGCTTATCAAGGTGGTTGCATACTTGTACTTATAATGGGTAGATTGTCATTTCTGAAGATATCTAAAATCAAAACCGCAACATATTTACATACACATGGCAATAATTTCTGTGCATGGTTAATTTTAAATTCACTTGAATCCTTATGGGGCAGGAAAATAGTATAATTATTCAGCTCTTAACTTTTCTAGCAAATACTAACAGACTTACAAATACATTGTTAGTCAATCTAATGGTGTCTGTCCAGATACAAGATGACAATTTTTTCTCTTTTCTTGCTATGTTCTTCCAAACTT
The DNA here is from genome assembly GCA_025447755.1 of Corythornis vintsioides. Taxonomy (NCBI): domain Eukaryota; kingdom Metazoa; phylum Chordata; class Aves; order Coraciiformes; family Alcedinidae; genus Corythornis; species Corythornis vintsioides. The sequence continues at coordinate 7,330 of JAOEGS010022742.1, forward strand.
GGGGTCATGAACTAAGACTCATTGAAATGATTCCTAGAAGAAGAAAGACTTGTCCTTATACCATTATATAACAAAAACATTAATTTAACTTAAACACTTTTCCTGCTTTCAGCTAGTTTAAATTATCATGATTACCAGACTGAATTATGTGAATTGTTCAGTCTTTTTATCTGATCTTCACTACAGTAAGCTGCAGGGTACATTAATTCCTGCTTAAAAAAAAAAAAAAAAAAAAAAAAATCAGCTTCAGCTTTCACCCATCTTTCAAACTTGGCATCTTCTTGATGATACAGAAAGTTTATGCACTTCTGTCTATTGAATTAAACTGCCAATGACAGAAATAGCTACTCCTCAAGTTGTTGCAAAAATTACCGAAATGTTCATGTACCTACTGAGGAAAATCCAAGGAACACTGATAAAAGAAATAGAAACATTGTTGCTGCCACTGTTTTTTTCTGGACTGAACCTTTGCAGGTTTCCCACCTCCTGAAGGAATAGGTTGAAGAAAGAGATTAGGATCTCAAAAAACACAGATGCTCTTGCAATCAGATGAAAGATTATGGATTATTTTATTTTTTTACAGAAAAACTGTTGAACTTCTCACAGAGATGTTTTAAAGGACAATCTGGAGTACAGGAAGTAGCAATGTTTAAAACAGTTACTTTGAAAACTGTGGAGAAAGTTCTGTAAGCTTCTTTGAGATGACAGCAAAAGGTAAAAAGTGAAATAGAAGCAGATCTTTTAGGAGCTACATCTGGCACAAACAGAGCAGTCTCCCCAGGAAATTATTAAAAGGTAAGAAAACCCACAGGATCTTTCCAGATCTTAAGAGGGAGTACATACATTGCTCTTCAGTCTCCCAGGATCAAGGCTGAAAGCTCAAAGCAGGCAGTCAGGAACTAGGAGTGCAGGAGGAATAGGTGTGATTTCAGGAGAGGCAACAGTTTAATGACTTCGTAAGTCTGAGCATGACACATGCTGAGACAGAAATGGGAGGTAGTCCCCACAGTGGTGGAACAGTCATTGAGAAAGAATCATTGCAGGGTGAAATATGAAAGAAGTGTTTATAAAGACCTGAATAAGAACACTAATTTCTGTACAGGAGACATTGATTTGAACCACATCCTGGTTTGGGTTAGAATTAATTTTGTTCACTGTTACTTTTCAACTCAGTTCTGTAACTGTACTCTCTGAAGTTAGCCTGTTTTCCCAGGCAGTGTCTGCTTCTATCAGCGATAACATCCCCTGTTTAGAATTAGTACTGAGGATTGATGTGCAAACCAAGGCCATGGCTGGATATTGTGTGCCACACTGGGGTTGCAGAAAGTGAAAGGCCACACCTATGGGAAGGAGCAGAGAGGACAGGTGACTCTAAACTGACCAACAAGGCACTCCATCACATATATATCATATTCAGTATAAAGATGAGGGATCACGAGGGTCAAGATCTCTTCTTCAATGTCTAGCACTCAAGGAGGATTCTGTCCTGCCTTCAATTCTGATCCATATGTTCCTGAATCCAGTTCCAGAATTCAGCATCCTGAATCCCAATCCTGTCTGCCGCTAAACCTATCCTGGAATGCCCCTGGTACCTGCTCCATAGCATAGATGGTGGTAGTGATATAATTGCCATCAGGGGAGGTTGGATTTAATTTTATTTTAATATATATTCCATTGTAATATTGTTACTTTGATGAAAGCTGTTCTAGATTTGTAATTTGTAAGCCTCACTCTCTTATTCCTTTTCTCTTCCTGTTTGGGAAAGGAGAGAGGTTGAGAGCATCTGTTATAGTTTAGCAGAGTGCCCTGACCATACACCTTGAAAATGGTAAGTCCTGGTAAGACCAGGTCTTTAACAATTCTGTTTTAACTAAATTTTATTTTATTCCAGCTAAAGTAATTGTATTTCAGAAATTTTTCAGACAATATTCCTTTGAATATGGGCTTAAAATTAATTGAGATTCAAATATACACAAATAGTCCTGTATAGATTGAAATGTGAAGGAATTAGTCTATTAGATAATAAGAAGAAAAAGAAAGACCACATAGCTACATGGCACAAAATGCAAGAAACAAGGATTGATAATATGCTTTATTAATGATGTGTAAATGATAATGAGTATCATCAGCTGCTACCTCTACTCTCCAGCCGTATAACTCACATTGAGAAGAGACTATAAACTGAAGGAAAACACATTTTTTTTTCTGTTCCTATTAAGTACTAAGTCATTGCAAGAAGAATAAAAACCCAATAAAGAATAAATGGTAGGAATCTTAGAATAAATTAGAATCCTAAAATAACTTAAATCGACTGAAGTAATTAATACTTGTAGGTTAAATTAAGTATGCTAGAACATAAGGTGTATAATAGAAAACCACAATGTTATTTCCTTAAAATGCAAAGGCCTGTCTGGTAATGTTACTGTGATAAGTATCTCTTCTCTGCTGACGCTGGAGCTGGTTTTCTCCAGAGTCTGGGGCACAAACTGGGAAGGGAAGTTGGAGGGAGCAATCAGACCATGAATGAAGACTGCACATTTTGAACTTTTTTTTCCTCCCCCTCAAGTCATCTATTTTTATTTCTCATTTACTTGTCTAGTGCCTCAGAGAAAGTGCAGACAGCTTGTTTAGAATATCGAAGCACGATCTGTCTGTGTTTTAATAATTACACTGTCTCTTGTAAAATAACTTACAGATGATTCTGACACAACTGGTACCAAATTTTGCTTTCAGACATGCCTATTACATCTTTGCTGAGCTGTTCCATACAGAGCCTGCACAGGTAGGTGCAGTGTTCATACTGCAGTGATGCCCTTCAGTTACCGCAACTGGGAATGTTAATAACTTCAGAGGTCAATCCTGTAATACTTTCTCAGTCTGCATTAAATGTGAAATTTCAACTAAGTCATTGATCCTGACTTCAAAGAGGGTTTTGCAGACGAAGGCTGAATCTCATCTAGTCTTCCAGAAGTACTGTTTCCTGACAACGGCAGAGCTCACAGGTACATGATGTACAGTAACTGGGGGCAAGGGATTTTCAAAGTCAGACATAAAAGGTTGATGTTCCCATGTCCTGAAACATTTTTTTTAGGAGGAAACTCCACAGATCTGAACTTACAGTGAAAATTTGTTTGTCATTAGGACATTGTTTCATTGATTTGTATGTGTAAGCAGGCCTACACTAGCTTTTTGCTTCCTATATAAGGCCTAATTTCCTATGCAAAGACTAAATTCCCAGTACACTACTTTATAAATGCTGAAAAAAATAATTCTGCAATAACAAACAAACAAAAATTGTTTGAAAGTATTATCTTTGATGGTGTAGTATTTCAGGAATATAGTTACAGGGAAGGATTTTCATATTACACTTTTTTGACAATTTGCAATATAAGTATTTATGGTAAAGCGGATGATGTGCTTGTAAATGTGAAAATGCTAATGTAGTTACATTCTTCAAATTAAAAAAAAAAATATATGAGCAACATTTCTGCAGGGCTAGATTATTTCATTGACATATGAAATGCAAGAAATAGTTTGCTTACAGAATTTAATAGCATTTCCAGGACTGTATAGATTTAAGCAACATCAGAAACATCAATCAGTATCATTACTTTAAAATCTCTTCTTACAAAGAAAAGAACTAAAATACATTACTTTAGCACTAACAGCAGATGTTATGAACCACATTAAAAACACTTCAAGAAATAAAAAAAGCAGACAAGAAAAAAAAAAATCCAAACAAAACAAACCCCCAAAACTGTTATCTGCTTAAGTGTTTTTCTATCTGTCACAGAACAAAACTATATTTTCCCTTTTCCCTTCTTGGAGGTTCTGATATAGTCAGGCAGGTTTCTCATATGAAAATATAACCTTGTCTCAATATCTTGACACATAGCTGTAGCAGTTTGCAAAACTGTATGAGAAAACCTAGCCTCATTACCCTTAAACTTAAACAGTGTAAAAGCATAAACTAATTTTGTTCAGTGATTTTACTTTTCATCTCAGTTGCTCTAATTAATTGTGTTTTCTGAAGTTAGCAGCATGTTTTCCAAAGCAGTATCTACTTCTAGCAATGATAACACTTGGTATTTAAAGTTAGTATCATTGGCGTGCAGACCAAGGCAACTGACGGATCTTTTGTACCACGCTGGGGGCACAGAAAATGAAAGACTGCACCTGAAGAAAAGAGCAGACAGGACAGGTGACTCGAAACTGACCAACAAGGTATTCCAGTCCTTATATGTCATATGTGGAATAACGCTGAGGGATCACAAGGGTCAAACTCTTCCTCTTCTGCTTCTATGGCCAGCATCTGAGGAGGACACTGTCCATTCTGCCTTGGATCCCAATTTTTGTGGTCCTGAGTCTCGTACCAGAATCCAACTCCTGAACACATCTCCCATCTGCTGCTGAGTCCAGTCTGGGACTTCCCCAGTGCCTGCTCCACAGCATCAGTGGTGATGGTGATATAATTGCTATCAGGAGGGTTGGATTAGATACTGGTTTTGTATATATTTGTATATTACCCAATTTATTATTATTATTTTATTTTTCATTTAAAGCTGTTCTAGTTTCCTTTTCTTATTACAGAGTCTCTCTCCCTTCTTCCCTTTTTCTTCCCCTTTGGGAAGGGAGGAGTGATATCACAGACTGTCTGTTGTAGGTATAGTGGGCCGTTCTGAGTGTAAACATTGACAAATTTGATGTTTTCACACAAACCACACCTGTGGGTCACTATTTTAAGCTGTTTCATGTCTCATTCCATCCCTCATTCAAATCATCCTGGATCCCAGGACAGCTTCTGGTCACAACTGTCATGTCATCATGAACATCTAGGAGTCACAGCCAAGTGAAAGCAAAGACCAGGAAGACTTTTCCCCCAGCTGAGCATCCACATGAGAACAGAGAAAAATAAGGTCAGGAAGCTGTTTGAAATACCAAAATTTGAAGCTGCAAGTAAGATCTTCAAAGATAGGAAAAGGAAGTACAGGAAGATGAAAATCAATGTCTATGTGTTGTTCTTTAGGAAATGCTCCATAACTTGTCCTTTGTAAATCACTCTTGTTTCAGGGAATAAGTGACTGTTATCCCGTTTGAACACCTCATCTCTGAGTTGATATTACTTCCGAGTAATACTGCAAAATGTGACTTTATAGCTACTATGTCAACTAGCCAACAAAAAACAAGAAGCCTCTCACAAATCAAAAGAATTGCCCTTCCAACACTGATAACTGGTTGCTATTTCTTTAATTTTAGAAGAGAAGGCAGTATTTAATTGGGTTTTTTTGCAAATAAGCATTTTTTAAAATGCACTTGCTGACACTTTTTCAAGGAAACTTTGCTTCACAATATTTATATTAGAAATAGAGAAGATAGTCTTCTAATACAACATTTTTTTCACCCATATAATTCATTGCTGAGATTATGTACAAATTTGCCTTTTTTCTTCTGCAAATAAATAGGCATTAGGACATTGTTAGAAGAACTAAAATTGATAAGTCAGATTTCTGTCAAGCAAGATGATGTAGTTCAAGTCCTGCTTCCTTGCTGCTATCAGGGGTTTTGATACTGTTTGAGAAATAAATTAAAATTATTAACTTAAACCAAAAAAATCGCATAACAAGGTGTAATATGGCAGAATTATTAAGTATGAAATTTCAACAGTCTTGACAATGTTTGAAATAATTTGATAATTATAACAGATATATCATTAGTTGTAACTACCTGGCACTTCTGTTGACACTTAAAATAGCCTAGAACCTTTCTGTCACTGATTATTTATCATCAATTTCTCCGTTCTTAATGAATATTTTTTATGAATTAACGAAGCAACCTAAGTTTAAGTTATACAATTCCTCTTTGTTAAACATTAAAGGATGACAATTTTTAATTAAAAGAAGTTATTTATCCTAGGTAATTCTCACCTATTTTCGTGGGTTTATTTGAATACATAAATAAAAATGAATTTTCTGCAAAATGTTTATTAAAATGTATTTGTGTTTTATTCAGGACAGAAATTATTAAAAAAAAAAGAGGGAGAAATAATTTCTAAAATACATCATTGAATAAATGGTCTTTAAGATGTCTAATAATCAATTGAGAAACAAAAATAGTATGAAATACTAACTGTTAAAGCAATCTCTGTTATTGGGAGGGGAAAATGAACAAGAGGTGTGCTTTTAGAAATCTGTTTGATTCAACCTTTTAGTGTGTTGTGAGAAGAATTATTAAATCACTTCTTTTTTTTTTTTTTTTTCTTCCATAATGGAATTTATCTACATGTAAGTTATCAGGAACTGATTGGCTTCAATTATTCCTTTGAATATCTAAGAAAGACAATCATCAACATCAAAAGCTCCTCATATTTTGCATATTTGTAATGCCTCAGTGAATCACCAAGAATGACAATACTGCTATCTGAATGCTAATGTAGAAACAGCAGATGAGCTGAAGGGCAAAGCAACATTCAAACAAGCCAGATTTTCCTACTTGAATTCACTACTTAATTGTCAACAGTTTCTGTAATTATTTTTTCCCCACTGATACCACTTCCTCTCTTAACCTGTTTTATTTGAAAAACAAAAATAAATCTAATGGCTTAATATACAACAGACATGCATAATAACATGTAAAAAAAGCCCAACCCCAATAAACAACAGTTTAAAATGCTTGACATTCACTTTTCTTTATGTATCACTACAGCTGTCATTTCAGTGATGTTAGTGAAAGATGTACATGTAAATTCAGGGTCATACTGTTTGTGATTCATTCCCTCAGATAACTGTAACTTACTAAGACATATTTTGAAGATTTCTCTGAAAAAGTACTAAGTATCTCAGAAGAACATATGTGTTGAGCAATGTCAGTGCTATGCTGGACACTGAGAAAAAGAGAAAGGGTTTTTTCCACAGAATAAAGAACAGCTGTTAAACAGGTAAATTTGCCACTGTTTTTTTTTTATTTCAGACCAACTTTATTAGCTGTCAGAACTGAATCAATGACCCCAGAATACAATTATATGTGTTTTATTGACATTCTAGAATCTAAACAGAAGTTAATGAAAGGACTGGACTATATCCAGCAAAATAATTTTATTTTATGAAACAATGAAAATATTATCATTTGTTATACTGCTTCTAAATGCTTATGCATTTTATGCATTCAAATGGAAAAAAAATATTGAGACAATATATCATTGTTTCTTTCTTAATAGATTTCTTCATATTTTGCATAGCATAATATTCTTCTGGAAGATAGGCCAATATTCCATTGACAAAATGTATCTAAATTTAAGGAGAACTAAGCACTACTTAAATCAGTAGATTGCCAACGGATACTGTGGGGTCTCCATCACTGAAGGTTTTTAAGAACATCTTCGACAGAACTGTCAGGAATAGTTTAGGTAAAATTTATCTTGCCTTAGGGCAATAGGTAGGATGAGATGATCCCTCAAGGTTCATTCCAGTCCTATTTTCAGTGATTTCTAGCACCTTTGGCAATGATGGCTTTTTACAACTTTTAAGTATATTCAAGGAACTGGAATGACCTATACTAACCATTTCCAAGATCCTTTCCAAAGTCTTTAATTACTAAGGGTTTTCTTTTATTAAGACTCCCAGAAATCTACTTAATTCAACTGAAATGTAGTCTTCCCTCTACCCATTTTTAAATCATTCTTCTATCAATTAAATATTTTGCAACTCATGAGTGGTTCTTATTCTCTCAGCTCCACTGAGTACTAATTAAAATGGGTGTCTAATTGCTCAGAATGCAACAGAAAACTGCCCAGAAGTCTTTGTAATATGTGTTCATTCCTTTATCAATCTCAAATGTCTTATTTTGTACAGTGAGTTGCCAACTTAATTGTCTTTAAAAGTCCCTAATTATTTTCATCAAAACCCAATAAAAGGCACAAATGGAGGCAGAAAGGTCAGTAAGATCTTCATACCTCTCAATATTTCTCTTTCAGTTTAGTATAACATTCATAGGAAATGTGTGCTCTTCTTCTGTAGGTATCATTGCAAAAATTCATTTAACTTGAATAACCTAAAGTCCTGACTGTGACTTTATAGTGAAATATTTGGAAAACTTTAAATTTTCAGGTATAAACTTGTCAAGCTGAAATTACAGAACTTGTGGGTTTTCTGTAACAGGAAGGGAATTTCTGAAAGTCTAATTCTCTGTTTATCACAGTGAAAACAGTGGAAAACTATTCCGAAACCCAAATAATATTATTTAGAAACACAATATACCTCAACATCCATTATGTGTTTGTAACTGATTTTACTACATGTTTATTAATTCTATTATTCCTTTAATTTCCATCTCATCTGTCCTGATTTGAGTGAGAACAGAACTAATTCTGTTCAGTTCTTCTAACTAACTGCACTGTCTGAAGTGAGCAGCCTGTTCTCCCAGGCAGTGTCTGCTTCTCTTAGGGCTAACACCCAATGTTTTGAGTTACTACCAAGGATTGGTGTGCAGACCAAGGTCACTGATGGATCTTGTGTACCACACTGGGGGTGTAGAAAGTGAAAGGCTACACCTACAGGAGGACAGGACAGATGACCCTAAACTGAACAACAAGGTCAACAATAGGAATTTTTTCAATCTGATATCTACTAAGACATTTTCAAATTATTTTATTTCTTATTGAAATGATTTTATTTCCCTGTAGAATTCATCATTTACAAATACCACTGTGTGCTTTTCGCTATCCAATTTTTAGTTGTGCTGTTGAGCAACATAAAGGGATAAACCTTCCTACTTATCAAGTTCAGAAGTGTCCATAGTACTTTATTAAATGTGAGATTTTTCAAATATGTCTGTTAGTCTATAACAATTAGTTTAGTATTTGGATTGAAAAGTAAAGATTTTACATTCTCAGTGACAGAATTTGACCTTTGAAGGAAATTAGAAGCTATTCTCTGAATGCAATAGAAAACAGTCCTTTATTCAGGAGGCAAAAGTACAACTATTTAACAGATGGATATAGTAACCATAATAGGATTTACTCCATGGAGAAAGCAGGATGTCCTGGTCTGCAAACCAATTAATCTATCTCCAATTATTCTGTCTCTCAGAGGAAGACTGTTGATTCAGGAATCCAGTTCCCATTTGAGTTTATTTAAAATCAGTCCATTTTCTAGGGGTTGGCCATTACATCAAAATCCTTTAAGACTAACATATTATGGGATTATACACCATTGTGGGAGATTTACTATTTCTATCTGTTCACAGCTGTTTTATACCAATTATAAATATGCTTCATGGCAGTAGAAAAGCCCAAAACATTTCATAATGAATGGAAAGTGTATATATTAATTCTTTGACAAGATGAAAGGAAAAAAAAATTCTCACATTGTTATGTTTTTGATTCTGTGGAGACAGAGGAAACAGCTTAAAGACCATGACATGAGGGACTTTATGATTATAGAATAAGATCACCTCATAAAAAATCTCTTTTCATGATTGTAGAGTAAATCCACACCAGCATCTATAGATATGTGTCAGGTTATCCTCAGTCACTTTTTCCAGCAGAGTGCAGAAGAGAGTATTCAGACTGAATCAATATTTAGAAGTACACAATACAGAACTGAAGCAAAGCAAGTGTTCATATGCAGTTAAGAATACACACACACAAGCTGCTAAAAAGTGTTCCCTATTAATTTCTTGTCTTGATCCCCCTGTTGTGTGTCACTTTCCAACTTGGCAGCTTAGAGCTGGCTCTTGCCAAGCTTCACAATTTCCTTCCCCATTTTAATAATTTTTTTTTGGTAACTCTAGGCTTGCCTGATATTTAACCTTGCAAATACCTTTGATACATGCATTTAGATTTGACAGATCTTTGCAGAACCTCTGTATTGACAGCTCAGATTTCCACTTTGAAGCCAAGATCTTTTCTTTTTCCTTTTTTCTTTTTTTTTTCAGGAGTAAACACGAGATTTTAAATTATTATTTGTTTTATCCCTAGAAATAAACATTTAACTTCCAAATACTCATGCAGGTCTCTATATTTGTTAAAGAAAACCCCAAACCCAAACCAACTTTTGTGTGTGTCCTTATATGCCATCAGTGCACAAAAGCATGTTGGGAGAGTAATTGGCACCGAGCTGTCTACTACTACCACTCCTGTGGATATAATAAAAAGCTAGGGAAATAAACTAAGCCTTGAATTCACTACTTAATGCATCATATATGCGTGTAAAAGTGTCAAGCAATGTTCCTGCAGAAGAGCTGGAGAAGGGCTCATCAAAGCAGATGAAACATGTTGGATTTTAATTGATTTACAGGCTGACATCCCACACTTTTAGTTAGAAATTTTGTATTGCCCTCATGGTGAAAGTTTCAGCTAATTCTTAAGCACTGGGAGTATGTAAAACAACCTTAATTTAAACTACATGGTACCAGTAAAGGGTAGTCTTTGATATGATATAGCATGATGCTACTTGAATGAACACGTAACATTTTAAAAACATTCTTTAATTAGGCAATGTTTGGGACTTCTTCAGTACATTAAATATTTTGTCATTCCACAAAATTGAAATCTTCATTAGAATAAGTGATTAAATTGTTTCCAACATGCAAGCTGCTAAGAAATGTAGGCATTTACAGGATAAAAGGAGAGATTAACTATTAATGCAATGTGTCGTCAATATTTGACACCCTACTTAGCATGACCATTATCTTCTACAATCTACAAAATTTATTCTTCTTGCTCCCACTGTATTACTAGAGTGCCATATGGCCATGCTTGTTTTTCTTCAAATAATTTTAACATAAACAGCTGGTGAGCTGTTTTCTTTGTAACATGGCACATATTTTCCAAGACAGTTAGGAAGGATTGATGTAACACTAATATCTTCAATGCTTTGCTTGTCAGGGTTGTAAGGAAAGTCATATGTATTATTCAAAAACTCCAAGCTCATTCTGTGTTTTGGTTGCTTTGGAGGGAGCTTTTTTTTTTTTTTTTTTTTTTTTTTTTTTTGCCTGCTAAGCAAAAAGATTACATTTTCTCACTTTCCACTGATGTAATCTTTAAGACTTAGTGAAGATGAATGCTTAATCACAGAACAGACAGTCACATTATAAAGTCTCATGGAAGCTCTTTAATATTAATTTGATGAAAAGCTGGAGTTCAGCTAGCCTGGAATTTGACCCCTGTCACCTTATGTAAAGGTAAATCTGAGATGATGCAAGGGGATTATTTCATTTACAGGTAACCAATTTATATAATTTACTACTTTATCCTATGCAATTTGGAGACAAAAGTACAGTATAAACAGCAACAAAAGCTAACAAAGTTGGATTTAAAATCTTTTTCTTAGCTATCAAAGATGATTTTTCAAGGCCATGCACAAAAGCCTGTTTGAGCCAGTGATGTTAATTTACAACAAGCTTTTTGTGAAAATTAATTTCCCAACAAAAGTATCTGAAAGGTTTTGTAACATTCCTGTATCTCATTTGTAATAAAGAGAAAGTACATCACAGCCATTTATAAAAAAAAAAAAAAAAGAAAAAAAGAAACTTAAAACTTTAATAAAGATTACAAGGAGAGCACTTTAATAAAAGGAAGTGCTTTACAGATTTCTTTTGAAGTAAGACTCTCTTGTTTTCTCAAGTATGAGTGATAAATATTTTATATATTTTACTAGTGGTCAAAGCAAGCCTTTTTGAAGGAAATATACATCATGTGGTAGTTGACAATTATTGAAATATGTGGAAAATTCTGGACTGGTGATGTAAAATTTCAAGTGAGTCTACAGCTGTTAGAAATGTAGAGCAAGTTTCCCTTTCTTATGTCAAACTGTCACAGTGATTTACATTACACCAGAAAGATTAATGGTGACTAGCTGCTATGGATACTTGCAGCAATAGTTAATTTTAAAACCATCTCAAGAATTAATAGTTAATTCTACCTAAATTAAATTATTTGTCATCAATAGATGATTAAGAAGATTTTAAACCTGCTTAGGCTGACATGGACAGAATATGTTCAACAGTTAGTCAAAATGAATGAAAGACTGAAAATTTGCTAGTTTGAGAGAGGAAATATCCCCACAGCCTTACTTCCTTTCATATTCAGTCTATTCTGAATCCAGCACGCAATCTGGTAAGTCTTGCTACACAGATATCCATATCTCCTTTTGGTTGTCAAAGAAATGACATTTTCTCTAGACCGGAGCCTAAATCAGTTTACTGTTGATGGATGTCAACTACTGGTAGACAAAAGAAGTCTGTCTCCTGGATCTCTGTTTGTCCAAATCATCTAGCAAAGAAAAGGAAAATTTGGGCTACAAATGGCCCATCACTACAGCTGCATGGATTCTCAATAAAATATAGGATCACCAAGGGAAGGAATGAATGCTGGAAATGACAATGGGAATCTTACCAGAAGGACATCACATAGACCCAAATGGACCTTCTGCTCAATGTGTGTTTGCAAGTTCAGAGCATAAGGATATTGAGGATACCAACTGCTTACTCAACACATGACATGTGTCCCATTTTTCTCTGTTGTTGCAGAACATTGTCATAACTGCTCAGTGTAATTATTTTGTCCCATAAGTCCGAATATATTTGTTAGTCTGTTGGCCTATTTTCTTTTTTTCTTTCCAAATAAGTGAATATGATATATTTTCTTATTGAAGTTGTGCAGTAATACTGCCTTAAAGTAGTAATAAAGGTCATGTTAAAGACCACTTTGCATTGTTAAAACTGTCTTTTATGACTCTGTAACTGTTTCATCCTGGTATTCATATTCTGCATTTTGTTTGTACAATATAGGCTTTATTTTTGTCTTATACCACACCAGGTACAAAAGCTTAGTACTTATGGGCAAACTTGACAAACAGTTTATTATAGAGATGTTAATACATAACTAACTAAATAAAATATTTCTTAACTAATGGAAAATTATGGCAATAAATTCTTGTTGAGGGAATTAGAATACAGGTAAGCTAAAGAAATCTCTAAATACTGAGTTTTAGACATGACATGAATTGCCTTTCTATAATGCAATTTATTTTGGAAAATAAGAAATATTAAGTTTTGAACAACTATTGTATCTATACAAGGTGTTATATTTTAACAGTTAAGAGGTATTTTGTTTTCTCAAGCCTTTCATTAAAAGCTGAATACTCTAAAAATCAGGGAAAAAAGGGAGTGGAGGTGAAGAGAAACTTCAGAAACACCTTATCATCAGTTTTAACCAGAAAATATGCATTATAAATGACCTTTTAAAGGTGTCTACTTTTACAAGCAGTAAATATGAAACTTTTAAACAAAATACATTAACTTGAATAAATATTTTGACATATCAGTCATATACTGATAAATTTTTTTCTCTCTAAATCATTATCTAAATACTGAAACACAGCAAAGGCATTACAACTTTCACACAGTAAATTCACATTTAATTCCAAAAGCAAAAATATATGTTATTGGGTTGCAAAAATCTGAAGTAAAGGTAAATATTAAAGCAATGATCACTGAATAAATCTTTTCTAAACTTGTACCTGTAGACATTTGAATTGCCACGTCTTAACATTGTTTGAAAAAAAGCTTTTATTTGATTCAGAACAATATATTCTAGTGAACAATATTAAAATATATTTTTTCTTAGAGAAATAAAAGTGTGCCCTCAATATATCATTGAGACATTTACTTGTATTTTTTGCTTTGTGATATCAGGACAATCAGATGTGCATATGCACACAAACTCACACAGAGGGTATATATCCATTCCTCTTTCTTTATCTGACAAATATTAGAGATATCTTTAATTAAAGATGTCTCAGTATTTTGCCTCTAAGAACCTTTCATGACCTAAATTTATAATTTCTTTCATATTCCTGGAACAGATATTTTTCTTGGGCCTTTGCATTTGGTCAGAGGTCAGAGTACATTTATGAAGGAAAATCTGAAAATGCGACCCAATTCCCATGTCCCTAAGATATCTGAGAACATCTAAGACATCTGAATCCATCTAGGTAGTCTTTTTAGATCTGAATATGAGTATTTGTCTGTCCTATAGCTTTAAAAGTAATTAAATAAATAATATGTAAATTTCTGCAGTTAAGAAAATTTAGTTTGATAAATCGTTTCATGATTTTATTAAAAATCTAAAATATGTTTATATTCTGAAAATGAATATCAGATGCAATCATTAAAATTCAAATTTAAGTCTTTCTGATGTTCAGAAAAGTGACAGAACTAACTGATTTTGCCTCAGAAATGATTCAATCTGTGCTTGTTTTACTTACACCATACCATTTGGTAGCTGAAAAATATTCAAGATTTAATCAATGTTATAACAGAAAATTAAGTTATATCATCTTATCAAGCAGTATTAAGCTAGGCTTCTAAAATTAATCAAATAAAAGTTTCAAATGGGCTTGCATTAACAAAGTCATATCACATTATTTTGCTACAGTAAATTCAAAATAATATGTGCTATATAGTACAAATAATTGGTTATTCCAAGTTTTTCAGAAATGGGGATGTGACAAGGTAATTGAAGTAACAGCACAGGAAAAATTCTTGGATCAGTTGTTCAAAATGTTACACTCCTTTTTAAACACATTTTGAGCAAAGTGGTTCTTATCCATGGTGCTCCAGCACACTGCAATAGAGTGTCTTTTGCTGTTGTATGCAGTTATAGACAAATGTTCCCCTGCTATGTCTTAATGGAGATGGACAACTCTTATGATAATAAAAAGCTCTCAACTATCCCAAAATTCCAGTTAGCTGTAATTTATTTGATTACATGATCTGTGTGTCTTCACTCTATTTTTGTTCCCCATCAGAACAAAGATAATAATGACTGTACCAAATGTTTATCTAGTAAAGTATCTGGTATCTCCAGTATCTAGTTACATGTGCCTAGGAGTGTGACTGTGATAAGCAGGCACCAGCTGGGATCTTCACCAGAGGACCACCAGGTCAGTACATAGTATTGCCACCTTAGCTTCCAGCATCCTTCAAATAAGCTTCTTCATGAATTGGAGGTAATGGCTTCGAAGTCATCTACGCATACATTGCAGTGTGGATCAGAAGTGACATTCTCAAGTCTCTCCTCCATCCACACCCACTGTGTGGGTAGAGTCTCCAAGGGCATAAAATTACAAATGTAACTACATCAGAAAGGCTTTCTGGGAACCCACCTGTTACGTCAGAGCTGTAATGGTATAATGCCAGGATAGAGCTAGTACATAGCACAAAGACACAGCAATATTCATGATGTGGATGCCAGGTCCCCAGCAGCTGCCATTTTGTCCTGCAGAGCTCACCAGCAGTACCACACACCTGTATGCACTGTCTCTGCAGCCTGTCCCCCATTTCCCAATCAACCTGAGGCCAGGTTCAAGAGGACAAAACTGCAGGCTTTTGGAGCCATAGAAACCGATGCCTTACTATGCAGTGGGATGCCCTATTCAGATAGTAGGAAGACCATGTGATCTATACTGATATCACAGACACAGGTATGGATTTGTATATGAAAGGTACAAGAGGAAACAGAAAAGACCCTGGTCATGTATTTCATGTTTCACTTTTAATGCAGTACTTTATCTCTTCCTTTTTTTATCATCTTTTACTTTTTTTCTTTTTTTTTTTTTTAATGCACATAAAAAAGGTTAGCTCTAGCGAAAAAGTAGACTACAAACCTCTTGGAAAGCTCTGTAAATAAACAGAATGAAATTATAAGGTAAAAGTGCCTGCTGAAATTGGAGTCAAATTTTGGGTCCATGTAGAAATTCTTATAGAAACAGCACAAGCAGGAAAATATCTTCATTTTGACAGCAGCTATAGGGTCAGCAAAAGCAACCTAGCAGTTCCATAAGGTCCCCCAGTTTGAGTTAGAACACAAAACTCTGTTCAGTGATTTTACTTTTCAGCTCAGTTTCTTTTACATAACTGCACTTTTGGAATTTAACATCATATTTTCACAGGCAGTGCCTGCTTTAGCAATTATAATGCTTGATGTTTAGCATTCCTACCACAGACTGGTGTGAAGATCAAGGCCACTGCTGGATCTTGCGTGCCACGTTGTGGGTCCAGAAAGTAAAAGGCCACACCTGAAGAGAGGAGCGGACAGGACAGGTGACCCTAAACTGACAAATTATTTATTCCAGCCCATGTATGTCATATTCAGTATAAAGCTGAGGGAGCATTTTCCTCCATGTCCTTGGAGGACCCTGTGTGTTATGCCTTCAATCCCAATCTGTATGTTCATGAATTTAGTTCCAGAATTCAGCTTCTGAACCCGCTTCCCATCTGCTGCTGAGTCCACTCTGGGACTTACTTAGTGCCTTTCTTTTCCCCTTTGGGAAGGTAAAGGGGTTAAGAGAATGTTTCTGTTACAGGCTAATGGACTGTCCTGACCCTGAATTGTAACATTAGGGAAAAATAATAACATTCTAACTGTAGCAATAAGTTATTCAATAGATATGCATATCTTTTTCTGCTCCGTGAGAACAGCATCATCTCTGCTGCTTTCTCTCAGTGTTCTGTACTGTACATGTTTATATTATCAGTGTTGCCACAGGCATCAATGACAAAAACTGTATGGATATGCCAGGGCAAACTTACCTATATACAGCATAGAATTCATACAGCAACAAATATATATTTGTGTGTCCCATTTAAGATTTAGAAGTTTTTTCTTTATATTGAAAATCTGTCTGTTGTGGGATGTCTTTCTCTGCAAATGTGCAAAACCTGCCTGGATGCATTCCTGTGTGACTTGATCTAGGTGATCATGCTACAGCAGGGGGATTGAACTAGATAATCTTTTGAGTTCCCTTCCAATCCCTAAAATTCTGTGATTCTGTATGTCTCACCCTTCTTCATCATTAGAGCATTTATTCAATCCCTTGTCCTGCTGTGAAATTATTGGTCTGTTGGAATTTTTTGCTTCTCTAAGTCATAAAACCCACCAATTTTTACACTCAGATGAAAGTACTTATAAGATCTACTCCTCTGTCTTATACTATCCACTTTGATTAACCTGTGATTTTCATCAAGTGCAAAATCTATCTTCCTCTTTTTTTTTCTACCTCAAATTTTTTTCTTCTCTCACAATATCAATTTGACAGAATTTTCATATAATATGTGTGTTGGAGATTTAAGTCTTCCCAAGATCAGAGTACAGTAAAATATGGAGTGTTTATCAGCAATGTGGAGTATGAGTTAATTGAATAGAAAAGGATATATCAGTACAATAACTTCATAGTTTTTTGTCTCACCACCTACTCAGGGTGGCAGAAGACACTGTACATTTTGTGGAAGTTAGATATGTTCTATGTAGAACAAATATTTTGCTGTGAACCATAGAGATGTGACTCAAGAATTAAGTCATTAATGATTTTCCATCAAACAGGAACACTTTATCATAATTAGAAGATTTTGTGGTAGGGAAATCAGTTTTCTACAGGGTTTGCATGTAAGGGGGAAACTGTATTAATTGAATCTAACCAGAAATGAACAAGAACAAAAACAAAACATCAGTCTTATAATTAAAACTATGTGAATGGTTTTCTTCTCATTACAACAAGCATCTTTACCTACAGTGTTAGGGAACAGAGACATTTCAGACTGATGGTTACAGTGAGAGACACTCCACAAAGCTCACGGAAACCTGGACTTGGAGAAATGAGTCTCAAGGAAAGATTTTATGCTGCAAGAGGGCAAAATTGCTCTTAATGGAAAAGAAAGCTGAGGTTGGATTTTGTGTACAACTGCTTCTTTGACAAAGGCAGGGTATTGGGTTTTTTTGGCCATATTGCAGTGATTGTTGTTATTGTTTCTTTACAACATCTTCTAAAAAAACAATCTCTTCACTTCAAGTAGTATATCTTTGTCTGCCGAAATCAGCTACAAGTCATGCTTGAAAATCCAGGATTTGGCTAAAGATGCTACAGAGATGTCAGTGATGATCTTTGCAGGTCTACTGCAGTTGGCTCAAACAGTCCTTATGCCATTAAAGGGAATTAAGAGATAAATCAATGCCTACAAACTGTGCCAGTGAACTTACAAAAGAAGTAGACAAGCCTAGACCCAGGAAACTTTTCAGAGAGGTATCACAAAGAAAATTGGTAACACTCCAGGAAAAAGGATTGGGCACCATTTAAAACAGACACCTGTGGTTAATTCATATCATTTAGAAGGAAAGAGAAGGTGGCCAGCACTTTGCATAATTAGATGTCTTTCAAACAGCCCATCTGTAGCCTTTTAAAACTGTGAGAAATATTTGTGCACACAGTCATCTTCAGATAAATTTTAAATAGAAATATTTGTTCTTGGGAAAAACCACCGTGCTCCTAACTTGGCAATTTAACTGATACTGCTTCTTTACAATTCATCCATGTAATCACAGTATCACAGGTGAGAAGTACTGGATCAAAGTAACGCACATGCTATCCTTTGAGAGAAACAAAACCAAATTGCCTCCCAGCTTATCAGCAGAAGAGATAACTGTTCTTTATATAATGTTCAGTGAACCACATGCACTGTTTAGCAAAAAATACACTTTAAAAAAAATACTGCTCTTTGAAACATTATTTTACTGTTAATTTATCTTAATTTCACAGAATCACAGAATGATAGGTGTTGGAAGGGACCTAGAAGATCATCTAGTCCAGCCCCTCTGCCAGAGCAGGATTACCTACACCAAGTCACAAAGAATCTTCCCTGACTGGGAATTGAACCCTGGCCATGAGAGCGCAGAACCCTAACCACTAGACCACCATGTCTTCAATAAATAAATAGCAATTGCTAGTTTGAAAAATTGCCTGTTTCTGTTATCTGTCTACTTTCTATAGACTGTGTTAGGATATCATTATGAGCAGTGTAAAATACTACAGAGGCAATAAGAACTTAAAAAGCAAAGATAACCTTTAGAATCTTTTGATGTTTTTTACTTGTTTCTAAATATTACTCGAAAATTTATGATAGGTTTGCCCTGGAAAAAAAAAGTAATTTCATACTAGTATCGTGACTTAAAAGACCATGGTCCCCAAATTCTATGACAGCACTGGTACTGATTTTCTAAATTTAATCAGAAATTACTTATTGATGCAGCTCTACAGTATAAAAGGCAGGGAGGGGTAGAGGGGTGAAGAAACTGCCTATTTCAGTGGACAGTGGGTAGGGTCATATGTTATTACAATGTGTACAGTAAAACTATTTTGGTAGAGCCTGTAAAAGCTATTATAACAGAAGGATGCCACTTGTGTAGTTTTAATCCCAATGACACCTTTTCTTAGCAAAGAGGAAGTATTAAACATCTGTAAAGCAATATTGAAATGTTAGATGAAGAAACTAAAGTATAAACGTTTGGTGAAACTATGCATTATCATTTAATGAAGCAATAGATTATAAAAAATCAGAACAAATTAAGATTATTCAGTTTCTTCCAAAATTTAAGAACTCTTCAGAATTATTAAAAACTTGGCAGCATCTATGGCTAGGACTTAAGAAACTACAGGATATTTAAAATCAATGAACTGTTTAAATTTTTTGTACATTCATGTGGAAATCATTACAGTGCTATTTTTGTAATGCAAGACAGTGGTAATTATGGAAAAGAACTTAAATACAGAAAGAAAATTCAATCCATACAATTAAACATAAAAGAGTGTTCAAGAGAAGATCTCACATTAGCACAAACAAAAGTATGTTCCCTAATTATCAGAAATACAAAGAAGGTGGGGTGCATTTTTATCTTATTTTGTACCTCTTTTATTTGTGCTTTTGATATACCCTATACTGAGCTACCAATTAGTACCAGAAGTAAATACATGTGCTTGAAAGCCTACTCATATAATCTAAAAATAGAAACTGCAACTTTGTTTCTTTAGTGAGATTTCAAGGTTTCTGGTAATAAGTGCTAGCAGCTCAGATAGAGAATTAAAATTCATAAAGGAAAAAATTACCTTGAGAAGATGTCTCTAGGACAGTACTCATCATCAAAGAATGCTGTAGTGATGGTGAATGTGTTTGTTTTACCTTATTTCTTCATGCAAAATAAAATCTAGACTTATCCCTCCTGAACAACTGGTAATAATCGGCAGTCTCTGATGTTACTTCCAGATAATTTGGATGCCAGAACATTGTTATAGTCTATCTGGAGTAGAAATCTTGTCAGAGGCACATCTCTTCAGTATTGCGGATCTAAGGATATCATCAGGGCAAGTGCAGAGTCTTGGTACTGGGAAGGAATAATGTCATGCACCAGTACAGGTTAGGGGTTGGTCTATGAGAAAGCAGGTCCATGAAAAAGGACCTTGGAGTCCTGGTGGGCTAAAAGCTAACCATAAGCCAGAAATGTGCCACGAAAACCGGTGCTGTCGTGGGGTGCATAAAGAAATGGGGAGCTACTGGATAAACTTAATCAGAAGAAGGAAATATATAAAACATGGAAGGAGGGACAAGCCACTTGGGAAGAATACAGGGAGGTTGTCAGAGGATGCAGGGGTGCAACAAGGAAAGCTAAGGCCTCCCTTAAAATAAACCTGGTAATGGAGGTCAAGGACAACAAGAAAAGCTTTTTTCAAGTGGGTTGCAGGCAAAAGAAAGTCTAGTGGCAATGTGGGCCTACTGTTGAATGAAGTGGGTGCCCTGGTGACCGAGGATAGAGAGAAGGCTGAGTTACTGAATACCTCCTTTGCCTTGGTCTTTACTACTAAGGCCAGGTACCAGGAGTGCTAGGCCCCCAAGGCCACAGAAGTCTGGAGGAAGGAAGATTTTACCTCAGTCAAAGAGGCTTGGGTTAGAGATCAGTTGAGCAAACTGGACATCCACAAGTCCATGAGTCCCAATGGGATACACCCATGAGTGATGAGGGAGATGGCAGAGGTTATTGCCAGGCCACTCTCCATAATCTTTGAGAGGTCCTGGAAAAGAAGAGAGGTGCCTGAGGACTGGAGAAAGGCCAATGTCATAGTTGTCTCATTAAGGTTACAGAACACATCTGCCTAACTCGATCAAAAAGTATTTTGGTTATTTTTTCTCACACCTATATTCAACCAGACAGAAAGGAACTTGCAATTACTCACTCCTTAGGAATTCAGCTCTGTGGGATACCCAGGCCCAAAAGGGAATTCCTGCTGATCACCTCATTTACACTGTAACACATAAAACCTGCATAAAGTGTCTTTACATCTTTAGTTGTATCTGATAAATTAAAGACCTGTGTGAATCACAGAATAAACTACTGGTTAAACTACTGGATGATTGGTGTAGCACTAAGGACCATGAAAACAGAAAGCTCTTCTTTTTATTATTATTATTATTTTTCCACCATGGAAGATCTTTTATCTCATAAAATAGAACTCTGTGTTATAAGCTCTTTTCATTGTGTAGCTTTTGATTGCTGTATGTCTCAGACTGCCATCTGTAAAATGGGGATAATAAAGCCTAATTACATTCCACCTACAGCTGGTGAGGTTGTCACCTTTCTTCTGAAATACCTTCTAGTATTTCAGTGATGTGCTGAATATAGCATTTTCTTATGAGCTTTTCCAGTTTCCAATTTAAAAAAAAAAAAAAAAAGAAAAAAAAAAAGAAAAGACATTTTTACCTTAAATTTAAGAAGGAACCTCCCTTTTCAGGTTTAGCAACTGATTTTGCCCTGTGTGATATCATGTCAGATTGAAGTGTGAGAAGACTTGTGAATACTTGTACACATCAATGTGATGACTGACATTGTTGGTGAGAAGCAATGATTTAAAGCATGCACTTATTAATGCTTCCTTCCTTCCTTCCTTCCTTCCTTCCTTCCTTCCTTCCTTCCTTCCTTCCTTCCTTCCTTCCTTCCTTCC
>JAOEGS010022743.1:0-58156 GCA_025447755.1 Corythornis vintsioides
ATGGCAGCACAGCCTGCTGCTGTGTCAGCCACTCTTCCCAGTTTGGTGTCATCAGCAAACTTGCTGAGGGTGCTCTCCCCCTTGCCCAGGTCATTGATGAATGTTTGTTTGTTTGTTTGTCTTTTACTATTGCCAGAAGGGAATAAACCAATGGACTGGAATGGTTAGAAGACCCACTGGTAGCTACAGATGTGAGAATACAAGGTATTTTCAAAAGTGGACACCAAAAATCTCAAAGATGTTTAAACACACCCAGAAGTGAAAAAAATAATTTGAAGCAAGCAGGACCACATTCCCAGACTCTGCTGAATTATTTAACAGAAGAGACTGAAAGTCTCCTCCTAAGTCATCATAATATTCAAACAATTTCAAGAGCTGTTCACAAGAAAAAACACAGAGCAGGAAAAGGAGCAAGTTGCATTTAATTACAACAGAGGGTTTCAGCCAGTTACAAACCAGCTTACCCCAAACATTATCCCTTACTAAAAGACAGAATTAGTGACACCACATGAAGTTATATCATTCCTTTCATAAAGCAGGACACCCAAACACTCCCTGAATGGTTTATTTTAAATCTTCTATGACTCACCCTAGCAATACAGTCTGCCTTGTTGTGGTGGTAGAGAAAATCTTCCCATTTCTTTCATATAAGGAAAAATAAATATAATCAAGGATTAGTGTACCATGAGAGAAGAAGAACAGATCTTCACCTCAATATTTCATTTACCTTCACTGAAAAGTGATCAATTAGGAAAAAATAACATGCAAAGCAAAGCAAAACCAACCAACCAACCAAACCAACCCCAGAGAAAGCAGTGGAGCAGACATGGGGATATTACAGTGCAGATACCAGCTGCTTACAAGCAGGGAACGTGTATATCAATTATCACTATTTTGCTTGTATGGCTGATGCAAAAGAGATGGAAAAGAACTGCACTGAGAGACCTTAATGGTTTCATTTTAATCCTATGAGCACTGCCAAATGACAGATAAACACTAACTCTTCACCTGCTCCACTGTTTGGCTCTATTCTGAAGAGCTAAATGAATGTTATAGGTGAACATGGACCTCATTTGTGGAAGGAGGAGACCAACCTCATTCCTCCCTGAGGACAACCACCCAATCCATATAGGATCAAAAGAAGACAATCTTCTATTTTTACAACAAAACACCAACACGGAATCTTTCCTGTTTTCAAGTTTTACATTAATAAGATGATTATTTTAAGGAGGAAGAAGCTTAGACAAATTTTCACTATCCTCTCTTTTCTTCTCCACATGGCAGAAGCTACTCATTTAGCATTTGGGACTTCTAGCTGGTACCAGGTTCTCTCAGGTACAATTGGAACTAGTCTGTCCTTCGTATGATCTGGGCAACCCCAGGTAAGATGCCTTTCACATGCACATCTTAGGCACTGAATGCTGTTATCCATGCAGGACACTAAACCTATAAAGTGCTTGGCTTTTTTTGTTTGTTTTTAAACTTCTTTTTTTTTTTTTTTTGTAAAACCTGAATGCTTTAATGGTCACTCATCCTACATCCCAAATTGGACCAACAGATAATATACTACTTCTAAGGCTCAAATACAAACATTTTGACCAGTGAAACTACATGAACACAAAAAGCAATGCAAATGATGACAGAAGAAACAGGTTTCTACAGAATGCTCAAGTTGACAAAAGAGAAATGAATGACTGACACTTTTTACAGTTAAAACCATAGGCTACACAGAGCATTTCACTAGTACCCAGCATTTCTGTTAGCAAGTAACAAAGACATGGCACATAGCCTTCCATGCTGGACCAATTTCTTCCATGCTGGATGCAATTTCTAGGGGAAAAGCACCAAGGCTGAAAGTGTATTAGCAGTGCCCCTAAAATGCCAATCAGTTTGCCACCTACCAGACAGATGGCTCATATTATTCCAAATCCTATGCAGAAAGAGCTGCTGAAGAGCAGCTGATCTTCAGTTCCCAGTTCAGACAAATTAGAACCCCAGTGTGAATATCTGAAATACTCATTACCTGAAGCATGACCAAAATGGATGCAGACAGGGTAATGATGAGAAACCTGAAGGTCAGCTGACACATTTCCCATGTATGACAAGGTGCACTTGCCTTGAAATAAAGAATGTAGAAAATCCAGTCTGCATCTAAAGACATGTGCAATGCCCACAGTCTGTAAATATACTGCAACACAGTATCTCAACATACTGCACAAATCTTGGATGAAAGATGGGTATGGATAAAATCTGCAAGGACACAACAAAGAACTTGTCTGATAAAGCTTAAAACAGCTGATAAAATAACTTCTCTCTGCACACTAAGAGCAGAACTAAAAGACGACCTAAACAGTTTGCTGCAAGTTCAGAAAGGGGAACAAATGAAGAGCCTAGAACAACAGCTCCCATACTGCTCTACTGGGACTCCCATTTTCTGGGTGTTCAGCCCAAGTAAAATGCAACTCCACTTACAGAAGTGAGAACAGTGGTTTCAAAGTACTGGGACAAAACAAATCACGTTCCCCCAAATGAAAGATTTCTCACCTTATTAATTTCAAATCATGTAATTAATTAGTTGCATTATCTGAACCTCACCTAGTTTACCTGGGCTTGACTGGGAGGCTCCACAAGTCTATTCACCCTAATTCTTTCATGGTCATAACGGATGTATAAGATAAATCAGACAGAAAAACCCCATCAAATTAACTGTCCAGGTAAGAGAGAGTATGGCAGGGCTTGCTTTTTTGTTTCAACTCTTTTTACCACGTTGGTTTCTGTTGCATCAATCTTCTCACATATCCAACTTTTAGCATTTAGTGTGCCATAATCACTATTAAATAAAAAGAAGTCAAGAGGATGTTAAACACCAAAGGTTTAAATTACTGAAAATGAGGATGAACACATTGATACAGTCTTGCAATTTTAATTTTTAAAAGGCCCCTATGGTGGGACTAGCTATAGATAGCATCATGCTAATGCAAATGGAAAATAGGTGGGTTTTTTTTTTTTAAATAAAAAACAAAACCACTTTTAAGTATGAATTCACACCACACACATACTTAATAATTTTCTGTTAGCTATGTTTCAACTACAAATCAAGTCTATACTACTAAAAATTCTGTATGTGCAACAATAACCTGACTAAAGCACTTTATAAATACAAGCTTTAGTATTGCAACATACTTCACTACTTTACATATTGAAAACAAATTCTACAGTTAAAATTCTGATGTAATAGTTCTATTTGCCAATTAAGACAACAAATGGAAAAATACCTGCTAATCTTTAATGTTATTGAAAATGCAAATATATTTAATTTTTGGAAGAAAACAGTCTTGTTTATTCTACTGGTGCTTCTTTTAGATATTTGAAGATACTACACTAACAAAATACAAACTTTGAAGTAAGCTTACGACATACTTCTCAGAGGCAAAAAGAAAAAAATCTTTGTATTTATGAAGGAACATCCATTTATTATAAAACAAGATAAAAGATATTAGAATTAAGTTGAAACAAGGCAACATTAGAACAACCACTTTAGAGCTTTGTGAGCGAAGTGTAGTTTTAAACTTGCAAATCAAGGTGAGCGTAGCTCTGAACATGCTGTCCTCTTCTCTATAAATGGGATGATGTAGAGAAGCAAAGCTTCAAGGTATAAGGGTTGGAGCCATCTGTCAGGAGAAAACATGTAACATACTCAGGGCATTTTACTGAGCATAGCTTTCCTGCTGAGCTAGACCACCTCTCAGGCTCAGACAAGTTTACCAGTTCTGTGGATTTCAAGGTTCAATCTCCCCATCTACCCTCACCAGTGGCCTGCAGACACCAGAGGAGGTGCAAGCAGGTGTCATTGGTATAAACCTGTCATTTTCTAGACATAAAAACAAGGTGATGTCTCTGGAGGGAACATTGACAAAGTTCCAGGTGTTGTACTATACACAAGAAAGACTTCACCACTACCACTGCTGCTCTTCCTGCCTGAACTATTTAAAAAAGTAGAATTTAACAGGCAATTTCAAAGACAAAAGGCACAGATATTTAAGGAAGTCAAGCCTTGGTATGTGGCATTTCTATTACAGACAACTGTCTGAGGCAAGAACAGCAGGACATCCAGCACACCCTGCAGGCCACTGCAGCATAAATTCACCCCCCTCTACTTGGAGAGGCTGCCAAGACCCACAGATGGCAGCACACGGTTGCCTCTCAGTTAAGGGAAGATCCATCCTCCTGGTTTAGCCAACCTCAGACAATCTGATTACAAGTCTTAACTAGCACTCCGTGTTTTAAAATCCTGTCTTTTCCTGTGATAACTATATTTGGGTGTACATTAGGTGTACATTTGCCTTTTTCACACTTAAACTGTAGGTTCTTCTGCTGTTATTACTTCTCCAAACTGAGATAAGTCTGAAATTATGAACAGTATATTATAAAAAATATTCTGTCCCCAAAGTGATCTCAGTCAAGAGAGATTTAAACTGTTGATACTTGACAGAGAGACCAGTTCTTAATAGCACAGAGAACATAGTTTAAAATAGGACTAGACACTGGGCTGGATTCAAAGTTATGGCTCTGAAAAAATTCCATTTAATTCAGTAAACTATCTGAATTGTTCTGTGCAGATCTGGCCTATTGTACACTTGTTTAGCAGATAAACTGCCCTTCTGTTCTTAATAGTCTGGAGATAAACTCAGCTCTTTCAATTTCTGATTTGAAAGCAAACCCACTACAGGAGCAGTTACTTCAGAGCAGTAAGCTGCAGAATTTATAAGAATCTTCTGCATACAGGCACTGGAGATTTCTCTGCATTTGTTGGGAAAGATATAAAAAACTTCAGTAAGACATCAACTGTTAGGTTTGATTTTTATGATAGTGAATTTAAACACTTTTTCTACCTGCCTTTACACCAAACAAATTTATTTTTCTCCATCTCTCTATAAATGCAAAGTTGCTGAGAATATTTTGAGTTCTAGAGGTTGACTCAAAAACTAAGGAAAAAAAGTGTCATTTAGATACAAACTAATGGACTCTAAACTAGAAATTAAATACTGTAATATATATCTAGTATATATATGTATACTCTAACATATAGAGAGTGTATATATATATATACACACATATATAGAGAGAGAGCATATATATAGTAAGAATGCAGTTTTTAGCTGCAGACTGAGTTGCTGAAGCTTCACCTTTTACAAAGGCAGTATCAACACTAAAGAAAACAAGAAAAAAATATTATGCTGTCAATTCAGTAAAATTTACTTACTTGGGACTCTTATCTGGTAGTGATTAAGAACAGTGAGAGCTTCTACTGCATCTGTCTTACATTCCCATTCTAACAGACCAGACAGTGTTTTTGCAGAAGCTGTCAAAAAAAAAAAAAAAAAAAGATAAAGAGGAAGTCAGTAATGTCTCCTGACAGTGTATGCTCTTATCAAAACTGGAATTCAAATAACTCCCCAAACAGGTCAAAGTTTACTTACGTTTTGGATCAAACACTTTGTATTTAATAAAGCTGAGAACTTCATGATCTTCACATAACTGTCACAAAAATAAAACAAGAGGTAAAGCTACAGTAAAAATGCACATAAAAAACTAGCAAAAATTCCAAAGTTCCTGGAAGAGACACAAAAGAGTGAAAACAATGACTCTAAGACCTTCCAAAAATTTATGGGAAATTATGAATTTTAAAATATGTTTAGGTTGGTAACTCTTTAGAATACCATTCTATAGAATGCAAAACAAGGTTCCTGTATCTCTCCTGTCTCATGATAAATGTGATTTCATAGGCACAAAAATTGTTAGAGTACTGATAGTACTACTACCTCAAACAACATATTTAAATTAAAACCAAGTTCTTTTTGACATTCCCACTTCAATACAGTCACTCAGAAGTTGTACATACAAGCACATCAGTCATGAAACAGAGTTAACTTTCACACACAGATTTAAAAACACTATTGATTCTAAGTATCTTTATTGAACTAAGAACTCACTGAACCTCATCAGTTTTACCACTTCCTCCACTCTAGAGGCCCCATATTGCATGTTTTAAGCATCCAGAGTTTGTTTGGGAAAAGGACTCCACTGTACAAACTGTTCCAGGTAGGTGATTCTCCCCATTCCAACACATTCTAGCAGTCCTAAGAGTAACCACCTTAGAGAGCAAGTAAATCTTTTGTGAATTCTAGTCCTAACTTTCCCTGTAGTTGGCTCTGTGTGAGTCTTTTCCCCTTCCTCCACTAAAAAAAAACACCCAAAACACACTGAACTCCTCAACTTTATTTCCAAGATCTCGTTTCTCATGTAAAAAAACCCACCAACTAATAAAACAAACAAACAAGCAGAAAAAAACCCCCAACAAAATCCTGAGAGAATAATGCCAACACTGTGAAAATGCAGCAGCTTCTAAATACAGAGCCCCAAAGCACTATGTCATAGTCATTTCAACTGCCTACCTTTACAAATGTTTCTTCAGTTACACACAGAGGAACATTATAATAATGCAGCACACAAGAAGGTGGTTGGATGATGTTCTTAGATGCTTGGCCAGCACTGGTGAAGCGATTGTTCTTACTCATTGCAAAATCCTTGTAACTACTTGTGCCATCCTCCAGTTCAAATATCTGGCTTGGAACTACTGAGTGTTGCTTGGAAACACTGGGATTTAAGAAGATACATATATTTATATACAGTTAATGTTTCTTAAATAATTAAGGCTTGCACAGTTTGCACATAAAAATCTGAAAAGGGAGGAGAACAAGATAGGTTGGATTTGACACCTTCCTTTAAAAAAAATGTATAAATGATGGATAAGACACATTATTAACACATTATTATTAACAGCCAATCTATGTACAAAGAGTATTTTATTAATAAATATTTATTAATATAATTACTATAATAAATATAAGTAGTCATCAATAGATACACAACAGCTGAAAATCTGAAATCATAACTCCAGCAACAATAACAGAAATGCAATGTAATTTTGGAATACTGTCTGTCTGCAGCTTCATTCCACCTCCCCACTGGCAGACTATTACTCTGATACAACATATTTACCAGACGTTAAGTCTCTTTCCAAATAACTTGACATTGTTGAGATGTGTGACAGCTCTTTCCACAGCATACTCATCACCCATTTCAACCAGTGCTGTGCCTGGAATGGTCTTCATAAATTTCACCTAAGATAGAGAAGGGAAAAAAGTTACATTGCAACAAACACTCCAAACAAGGGTTTTTAAAGCTATTAGGAAATATTATTAGATCACCCCATCCAGGCTTTTTCTAAAACAAAATTACTATAGTAGTTTCCAAGTTTCTAATAAATTATACTTTACCTTCTCAATGTTTCCATACAAGCAGAAGAGGTTGAAGACCCTCGAACAGTTCATCTTTAGCTGATGCAACCCACTAACCATGACAACTGATCCAGAAGGGTTTCCACCATGCATGTAAGAGGAGGATGCCTGGGGCAACGGATAAGCAACAAGCTCTGGAGTGTCCCGAGATCCCATTCTGTACCGGCTTGGCAAGGGCAGCAAAGGACCATGTGACCCTAAGGAGATGAAAGGCCATGCTTTCAGATAGTTTAAAACAAGTTTCACCACTTCATCGTGTTTTAGATCTCACATGCATGATGTATATTTACAGAAAGGTGGCGGGGGGAGGTTATAGCAGTTTCCATTAATTCTTTTTCCAATGGAAAAAAAAAACAACCAAACAAAAAAAACCCCAACAACCAAAAGACACAGAGCAAAGCAAAATCACCAGAAACAAGCAAACCAAAACACCTCAAAACCCTCTTCTGTTCCCTTTAATATCCCAAGTCTTTTCTTACATTACCAGACAAGATGAAAGGAACTGTTTCATGGTACTGTTTTCATACACAAGTGAAAAATGGTAGGCTGTTAATGAGAAATTTTGTATCTTCCCTGAAGCATACCAAACATTTTAATATCAACTTATCAGAATATTTAAAATAAACTTGCAGCAATATTACCATGCCTACTCATAGAGCTTCATGATACCAAGAAACAATATTACAAAGTAGGGAAAACAAACAAAAAGGAGTGAACTTTTAGCCAGAGGTCAGGGAAGGAGATGACACAGATCTTTTCCAGAGACAAGAGCTGAAGTCAGAAGACTGCTTTCCCCACCAACAGCTCATTTGGAAGAAACAACAATACTTAAAACCTTGCATTAATGCAAAAGGAAGCCATCCTATTTTCCACTATAGTCAGAGTCACAAGCTTCACTGATTTACTTTTTTTTTAATAATAAAGATACATTACTACTATGCAATAATTCTGTTTATAGAAACATCAGTATTACAGACCAAGGAGAAGTTTTCTGTTCTTCTGAGACAAAAATAATGTGAAATTCACATAAGCCAAGTATAAAAAGGAACCTTTTGTCCTTTTTAGCCCAGCAAAAAGCAGTAATGAGAGGAAGACAGTGCTATAGGAGAAGACAGCCCTATTACTTAAGGTAGAAGGGTAGACCAGAATAAAAAAAGAACATCAGTGAATACAAAGGTAGAACTCAGAAATTCTGGAGATTTGAAGAACCTTTGGAAAGAGTAGGTAGATGGTCAACCTACAGTGTAAAATATCAGAACTGTATTTGCAAAGAAAGAGGAATGCCACATCACACTGCATCTGAGTCAATAACTAGAAAAGTCACATGTAACTGGGGGCATTGCCTTCTCAGTCCTGAGGTCTTGGTCCAACACATGAAAGTCACATCTTCATTTACAGATAGCACTGGTAACTGCAGCTCTTTATAGCACTAATTCCAAACCATCATTCCTATAGTCACATAGACACACTGCTTCAGAATTCACTAATTAGAAGAAACACAAGGCCCATAATTCACAGCTTTGCATGAAAGAACATCGAAGACCTCTGAGTTTCATCAAACCATTGATCAAGCTGTGTTGCCATTCTCTAGGAGCAAGCTGCTTTCCCAGTACAGATGTCATTTTCCATCCATCGCTATGGTGATGGCAACTGAAAGGAAACATTCTGCCAAGGAATAAATCTGTAGAGCTGGATGCTCTCTGTGAAAGGAGGAGGCATGGCAATAAACACACACAGATTTCAGGGCATCACCAGCATTTTCAGAATGTGGGCTGACAGCACCACAGGTACAGTGCAATAGTCAGCTACCCTCGTGCCAAAGGGGTCCAGAGGTTAGCAGCAATTATTTAGAATTCCACATAGCATGTAAAAAAATCATAACCATCTGTCATCCTATGTACTTACCATAACCATCATGTCTAAATGATGACGGGTGCTCTCCCAAAATAGCTTGCCTCTGGCGGCCCTTCCCTCTGTCTAACATGTGGGAAGGGAAAGAAAACAGTTCAGTATGCACAGCTACTGATTTCTCCAGTTAAGACATAAAGCTTCTAGTTAAGAAGCAGACAAGTAATTTGAGTCCTTTATAATGTTATAAACAATTACTCATTCATTATACATCTAAAACCATAAGCTGCAGCCCCGGGACAGCACAATTATAAGACTGCCATCTGTATAACAGATCAAGGGCAGGGGCCAATGAGGAGATGCAGACATTTAGAAGTTTATGGAAATACCCTATTTTTCCTAAACAGACACCACACATTAATATAGATAACACCATACAGCAGGATTTACCTATGTGTCTCTTAAAACAAATTTGAAATGCAGTACTTTTGAAAAACAGTACCTGAATCATAATATTAGCTTCAACAGCAACACATTTTCAAAGTGGGCTTCTTTCAAGAAGTTTCAGCATAAGCCAACAACAACCTGTATTACATGGTTTCACAATCAGTAAACAGAGAGCATTACATATATGTACATATATATTTACAGAACACCTACTGATTTATGGGTGTGCTGAAAGAACTGTACATTATTGCATTATCAGCAGCACATAACAGTTCAACTGAAGAAAAATATCACTGAATGATGCCCTTAAACAATGGTCAATCCTTTAAGAATACCCAGTTCTCTAGGATATAAAGTTAAGCAAGGGGTCTACATTACTGGAGGAAAGCAGTGCTTCACAGCCAAAGCTGTATTTTCTAATCAGATCCATGTGTGCACGACAAAGAAAATCTACATTTCCAGATTTCTTTGTGGTAAGCAAAACCTGACTTATCCCAATTAAAAAAAAAGCCATGTTGAAAAGATGGGGCAAGACATCTATTGGTTTACAACAGTTCCCAGGAAATTTGGCAACTCCAGCCCAATGCAGCTGGAGGTTATTTCCCCTAAAAAACAGGAACTTACTTGCATTAGACAACACAACAGTGGGAGATGAAAACACATGTGCCCTTTCTGCTCAAGATTTTGAGGACAGGTTCCAAGTCAAATATTTACTTTGGCAATAAAGCCTGAAGAGAGAGCAGTGTTGAATGTCTTCAAATATACAGAAAAAGATAAGCCTGAAGAGAGAGCAGTGGTGAATATTCAAATATACAGAAAAAGATTACTTGCATCAAGCTTTGGGGGTTTTTTTTTTGTTCCCTTTTCAGGGTGACAGCTCTAGAAAGCAAATGGGCAATCTTGTCAATTACTTTGAACATTTAAATTGTATGCAGTAATCATCTTTCAGAATTCAAGTTTATCATTCCAGTCTGTGGAGCTGTATCATTTGAAACTTGGCCATATAGTTATGTGCTCAGTAATATAGTTAAGGACCAGATTCTTCAAATGAATAATTGTGGGGGAACATTGTTTAACAAATACTTCCTCCTTGTGATGGTGTAGTGTAGTCTCCTGAAGTCTCCCTGCCCCATATGTGTTCCTTCCTTGAACAAGGTCCCTCAGTAGTGCCAGTACAAATACTAGTGCAAGCAGGCACTGAAACCTGATCACTGATCTGTGTTAAAAATAATTCTGAAAGGAAAGATTCTTTACAACCTAGTTTAAGTTTGGGGTTTGTTGGTTTCTAGCTTTGTTTTCACGTCAGGTCCTGGATTCACTACGTAAGCTGGTATTGCCACCAAAAGAAATGCTCCAAACTACAGGTGAAACTTCCTGGCTGAAAGCAAGTAGAATACTATAAAGTCAGGTGGTTGGGTTTTTTTTATGAAATATGGCTTTATAGCAGCAGGCACTTGTTAGGAAGTTTGCTTAAGTGGAGAAATACTACGGGGAAGTCTGTTACTTGGTACCATAAAGAACTAAAGTCAATTCTTTAACAACAACTAAAAATAGAATTTAAAAAAAAAATCATTACCAAAATACATTTCCTTCCTAAGAGTAGGCACGGGGGAATTCTGAAGAGATGTTAGTATGCCTGTCCTCAGAATGAAATTACTTCGAGTTAAGATCTTGTTTGCTGCTGTCAGATCCCCACAATTTGAGTCGCAACAAGTTCAAAAGCCAAAAAAACACTGCTGCAAGAGTAAACTCTAACACAAATATGAAAACTCTCCATAAAATAAAATTTAAAAAAAGGGGGGGAAATGTCCTCAATAAATGAGCAAAATTGTTTTATCTACCTGCCTTCTTAATTACTTTTCCATGTTCATTCAACAATTTATATTCCTATTTTCTAGATAAAATGGATGCAGGCCATGGTAAAAGAAAAAACATGCTACCTACAATACAGCATGAGCTATAGGTATAAATATATATATATAATACAAATCTAATTTTTTTCCCTTTCTGTGTAGTAAAGTGATGTATAGAAAATAGAGATAGGCTGTCACAGTAACAAAAGGAAAACAAAAGAGTAAGGTAAGAGTTCTTGAGAAAGAGGAAGCCACACCTATCCTAAATTTTTCATTTTCCACTGTTTTATCTGGCTTGTGGAACAGTTAGTTCATGCAGCCATATCTATCTGCAGACCAATTACATAATGTAATTAGATGCACAATGTTGCAAATCAGCCTCCAAACACTGCAAGGGATCAAAAGGTACAAGGGTCAAATTGATCTTTCAGATTTTGCAAATTAGAACCTTCACATTTTTTCTTGCCCTTCAGTTTCTTAAAAAATCCTTTTTAACTCAGGAATTTGAGGAAACAATCCTGATAGAAATAGTCACAATCTACAAGCTGCAACCAATACTGTAGCTCCCTTGTTAACTTTTTACAAGAACTTAATTTTGAAAATTCAAGCCCTAAGTTTTAAGTTGTACAACAATTTCACAAGTCCAGAGTCCAGATCTGCAGAATTTCTTGGAAGTGCTCATCACCTGAGATGACCAAAGCCCTGGTTCTCATATAGCCTTTGGTAAGTAGATACTCTATCTTGGACACATTGTCTTCGCTTTACTAACTTTACATTGCACATATTATTGTACATAAGTTACTGAACACTGAACTCAACAGTTACAGATATTTTTTTTCTTTTTTTTTTTTTAAGTAAACACTTTACAGGAGGTAGGCTACACAGCAGTTTGTCTTTACATATATATTGTTTTTACTGACATGAGTTAAGCTCTGGTCATTTTCACAGCTGAGTACTAAAGAGACAGTATGACTATCAATTATGAGTCTCCCTATTTTAATACTTAAATATAACTGAGGGGACCTATTTGATAATGCACTGCTCTCTTCCAACTATCTACAGATAAGGATTAAATTTCTCTACTACTAGACAATAATTACACTGTTAAGGCTGAATGCAATTCTTACATACAGCAAGTAATAAAAATATTACAATGTCAATGATATCAACAAGAGAGGTTCTTAGCTTTGAAGGTTCTCAATTTTTCAGTTGTAATTTTAAGGGAAATAAGACCAACATACATACAAGCTTGAACAGAATGGGTACAGTCTATCATGTTATTCATCCCATACAAATCTGAAGTACTGAAAGTGTCCTCCTTTAAAAAGCTGTGGTGATGGTGCATGCAGTATGCAGACAAGGTGAATTGCAAGTCTGAGGTTTTTTTCAGAGGGCTTTTTTTGTTTGATTGATTATTTATTTGTTTTGCTGATGCCGATGTGGTGCATGATGAAGTGTAGAGTCAGCCTGCTGAAGTCCTCTATCCTTCTTAATGCCTTGTCCAACATAGGGGAAAAGAGTCCTTTCGAAGGAGAAGCAGTGTGCAAGTTTGTAGTTTGTAAGGAATAGTCTGTACCAGGTTTCCTCTCCTCCAAAGAGAGAGAGCTGCTTGGAGAAATGCAAGTCCTTGAGAACTGCGAAGGTGCTTGCAGGTGTGGGCTCCTTGTTGCACTAAGTGGCTCAAGCACACGGCAGTAGGGGGCACTAGGGCTCAGGGTTAATTTCCTGGCTTGTGGACACAGCCTTCAGCAGCACTGGCTTGCTTTGAAATGACTACTGCAATACAGCCTGACCACGTGTGAAGGATTGTCATTAGTACAGTCAAACGTCTACAGCAAGAACATAGGAAAACCTACCTCGTCGGCCCAGATATGGCTTAGTGTAGTCCCAACTATCGTTGTCGTTTCTAATGACATTAAGTCGAGTTGGCTGTTCAAATAAAGTAAAAGTGGAAAAGGTTAAGTCCTGATTACAGAGATCTTTCTAGTAAAAGTAAAAGGGAAGGGCCAAGCATTACCCTTGCATATTCAATTTTTAGTGTGCAGCATCCTGCATAGATATCAGCTCCATTGAGTGCAGCCTTTGCCTTCTGGGCACAGAACACTGATTCAAACATACACATCACGTTAAGGAATTTTTTCTCTCCCAGGTGTCTTATTCACATCCATTTCATCTGATAGGACTTTATTTCTATAGCCTGCAGATACTTCACTTTTGTATACCTCACAAAAACTCTACACAGACTTTAACATAACATTACCAACAAGTATATATGGGTTCAACTTATGTTAAAGCATCTGTTTTTGAGATGTAAGCAGCACATGGTAAGACCATTCTTAAATGAGTAAATTCTTCTATTACATGGATGCAAGCTTTATTTATGCTCTCATCTTGCACCATATGGAAGGGGATATTCTGGTGGATTTAGTAATTTTCATCAGAAGACACAAAGTTTATGCTGTATTATTTGGGAAGGGGTCAGAGCTTGGGGGCAAGAAGGCTTGATTTAAGAGAATCTCTATCTTCTCCCTGCTAGCGTTAGCTAAAAACTTGCAGGTATGGAGAACATGAACTCTGTACTTACTTTACAGCAGAAACAACTAAGAAAAAGTACACCCTTTTTAGCTTGGTAGCCAAATAAAACCACAGAACTAAGAGAGATACTTTAAATGGACAAATAATCATTTTGTATCAAAAAACACAAGCAGATTGCTTTAAATCCACTGCTCAAGGTAGAATCCATGTACCAGCCTCCCACATGTAGGTTACTCTGTGTCCTCTACATGCACCAAGATTAGTTCTATGACTAGAAGAAAAAAAAAAAATTATCTGAGCCTTGGCACATGACTATCCACGATCTCAGACACACTCAGTAACATATGGCGTCAGAAAGCCAGAACCTTGGAGCAGACCAGACATTTTGCACCACCCTTTGCTATAATTTACTGACATTTTGGAAGTAGTTTGCATTAATAGCATATCCATTGTGTTTTACCAAATTTCTGCAGCCCAGCTTCTTCCAATTTGATGCAGGTTCACCATGGAATTTTAGAGTGAGAAAAGTTAAGCTTCCCAGACTTCTAAGAAATTGTTTGACACTGGCTAGAATCGTGGGAGCATATCTTCAAAAGTAATAGGTACTACAGTTAGCACTGACATTTCAGTAAGTTTTTGAACTTTTCAGAAAAGCTGAAAAATTCTTGATGTTTCCCCCCAAACTGTTTACCTACACCTACAGTGCTATATTACTTTGCTCACATTTATGTTTTCTTTCAATTGCTGGATAATCTGTTTTTCTTTTTTTTTTTTTAAAAAAGGCATGTTGCAGAATTTAATTCAAAGAACAGAAGTGTGGTGGTTTCAGAGAATGTGAAGTATCCTCCTAACAACTTCCCTAATCTTTAACAATCTTACAGAACTGTACAAGTCATCTAACCCAGACACACAAACTTGACATGCTATCATCGTAAGTCAACCTACTGTCAGTTAGGACACACAATTTAAGTCTTCTACATAGATAAACATCAATTAGTTTGCTTTTATTTAAATTAGGGTAATTTTTTGCAAGGCAAATCATCAATACAGACACCAAGTTGTACGTTACAGAAGCAACTCACTAATAAAGACTGCCTCATCGGTGGTATCTAAAATCACAAAAGATTTTGTGAGATTTTGGTACAATTCTGTCCAGACAACAGCTCAGAAGTGAAGGTAATCAACTTCTAAGAAGAGATCTAGCAGAGTTATAAACTAAGGTGCAATCTTATCAGAGTTTGCAAATCATAATAACACATTAACAACTCCAAGGATTTAACCCATGTACAACTTAATGCTACAAATATAGTAAACTACAGGATAACAGATCAAGGAATTTCCTCCAACACATGATAAACAGGCTAAGGAGGCCTAAGTTCATCTTGTGCTTTATTTAAGTCAGAATAACAAGACAAGCAATATAGAACTATTTTAGAAGAGTGTGAAGAAGTCAAAAAGCACCTCTGCAATCCCTCACCCATTTCTTGAGTAGCAAGCAGGATAGGCAGAAGCCATGAAACTTCTGTGTATAACACAGTCAAATCTATGACATATTTCTTGTCTGCAATTGCCAGCCTTAAGGCTGGTCCAGACCACTGCCGACAATGTTATTTTCCTATAAAGAGGAAATGTCTTATTGACATGTAGAAATTAGAAATTACCATGTCTTACATGGAAATGAAAAAATAATTTGCTCTCAGAACTACACAGTATTTTTTCTGACATTCTCATGTTAAATAGGATCTGCAGTCAAGATCCTATAGCAAAAAAATATATATACAATCATCATCACAATGAAAAAGGATATTCAACCATGGCTTGTATTCCATTTCTTTTGAATATAACAATGCGTTGAACTTTTCCAACAGGGTTGCACACAGTATACAAGACATCCTATGGAAGAAGAAAAACATATTTAGTCAAATGTGAAATTTCAAACACTTAAGGTCCACAAAACATTTTCTTGAATTGGCATTTAAATACCAAAGAGTGAATAAAAGGCTTGTTGATTTTTCATTTATAATCTTCCCTGTACAATTGATACATTCCTTAGTAACATTTGTATGGATTCATACAGGACAGGCAATCAAATGTGAAAAAAGGGCAAATATTTCTCTGAGAAGTAGTCATACAAACACTAGTCTTAACAGCTATGCTCCCTTTTAAGCACACACTGCAGCCCTTTAACCAAAGCAAAGAGCTATAAAGTCCCATTGTAGTTATTAACATGTTCTATTTCCTACGACTCCAGCAGCTGTCTGGTTTTCTAATTGCTGGTGTTCATTTGCAGAAGAGGAACTGGGAGTGGTCCATGATGCAATCTGAGACCAATCTTGTTCGGTCTCTTTGTCAGCGACAGGGACAGTGGCATTGAGGCACCCTCAGCAACTTTGCCAAGGACACCAAGCCGTGTGAGCCAGCTGACACGCTGGAGGGAAGGGATCCAGACAGAGGGACCTCAACAGGCTGGAGAGGTGGGCCCTCAAGAAGTTCCACAAGGCCAAGTGCAAGGTCCTCCAGAGGGTCAGGGCAATCCCAAGCACTGATATAGGCTGGGCAGTGACTGGCTTGAAAGCAGTCCTGAAGAAAAGGACCTGGGGGGACTGTTGGATGAGAAGCTCAACACGAGCTATCAGTGTGCTCTTGCAGCCCAGAAAGCCAACTGTATCCTGGGCTGCATCAAGAGCAGCGTGGCCAGCAGGTCAAGGGAGGTGATTCTCCCCCTCTACTCCACTCTGGTGAGACCCCACCTGGAGTACTGCATCCAGTTCTGGAGACCCTAGTACATGAATGTGATGAAATGTGTCCAGAGAAGGGCCACAAAGATGATCAGAGAGCTGGAGCACCTCTCCTATTAAGACAGGCTGAGAGAGTTGCAGTTGTTCAGTCTGGAGAAGAGAAGGCTCTGGGGAGACCTTATTGTGGCTTTCCAGTATCTTAAAGGGGCTACAAGAAAGCTGGAGAGATACTTTTGAGGATGTCAGGTAGTAACAGGATTAGAGGGAATGGATTAAAACTAGAGATGGGTCACTTCAGGTTAGATATTAGAATTTCTTCACCATGAGGGTGGTGAAACACTGGAACAGGTTGCCCAGAGAGTGGTGGAAGGCCCATCCTTGGAAGTTTTTAAGGCCAGGCTGGATGGGGCTCTGAGCAACCTGACCTAGTGGGACGTGTCCCTGTCCATGGCAGGGGGTTTGGAATGAGATGATCTTTAAGGTCCCTTCCAACCCTGACAATTCTATGATTCTATGTAAACTTAGGTAGCTTATGAAAAGGAGAATTTTGATTGTATTCACCTGACTCAAAGACACTCTAAGTGGTTGCTGTGCTTCTCCACTTAAGGCAAACTTTTGACAGGAAATACTGGATTCATGCAAACTCATTGTTAACACTCTGCTTTCAACAGCAATTATCTGCATTACAAGGAATCAGTAAAATTCAAGACCTTCTTCAGTGCTGCAGAGGATCCAAACAATAAGGAGAAAAATTCGCCTGACTGCACATGAGGCCAGGCTTATGATGAGGTGCCAGGAGTTTTACACACAGTTGATTACAAATGCAATTCAGGCACCATGGTATCAGAAACTACTTCCCAGCATGCATCTAGCCAAGAAAAATAAGTTTATTTTAGCATGATTGTCTACACCCATATTCAGAATTCCCAAGCCTCATGCTTGAGAACCTGAACAAAGAAGGGCTATGATTTCTTGAAACAATCTGTTAGATCATGTTCAAAGGGCAGACAGTTTCACAGCTAAACCTAGCAGGAAAAGGCACTGACATCCCAGTGAAACACTCAACCACATTCTAGTTTTCCCTTCTTTTGTTTATTTCTAAACCAAATACTTCCAAAATACTCATTCTGAGATCTTAGGTTTTATTTATTATCATCCTCAGGTTTATTTGGGGGCCAAGAGTCAAAGGAAGTAGGTAGAGCATCTATCACTATGTTCTGCAGAAGAGCAAAACAATGGGAAGGCAAAAGGGGCAGGGCGGACACTGGATTTCTTAGAATAGAACAAACACACCACCACCTACCACACACTAGTAACTAGAAAAAGAGGATGTTGCATTGCTGGCTGCAGCTGCTGTGGTGTAACTCCTGGCTTTAAGTACCACTACCAACAACAACAACAAAAACCCAAATGCAAACAAACAAACAAAAAACCCAAACAAACAAACAAAAAAACCCAAAACAATGAAAGAACAGCAAACAAACCCCAAACAAGATGCCCACAACAAACCAAAACCATTGTCCATGCTCAGGGGCCTTGCTCCAAACACTCAAAGGAATGTTTTTAATAGAAAAATGAAGCTAGCAGAGGAGACTGTCAACATTAAGATTTTCAGAAGATGAACAGACTTTTTTGGAAAGAATTCAAGCAGCCTAAATGTCTACAAAATAGAATTTATGAGATCATTTATAGGTGTATTTTCTATGCACACTCAATAGTACAAACAGCTGTCCTTCATCTCCTCTTGGTTACAAGAAAAGGGTCCTGAAAACTTTTCAGCTCCAGTTCACATCAATTTACAAGCATATGACTTTCTTTCACAATTTTTTTATCTCAAAAGATCTCTTCACAGCTACTTCATTAAAAAAAAACACCACCAAAAAAAAACCCCAACAACAAAAAAAGCCACTCCTCCCTGAGCCTATGTTGCTGCTGGGGGTTGCTGTGACCAAAGTGCGGGATCCATCATTTGACCTTGCTGAATCTCACCCCATTGGCCTCAGCCCATTGATCCAGCCTGTCCAGAACCCTCTGCAGAGCCTTTCTACCCTTAATCAGATCAACATTTGTGCCTAAATTGGGGACGAATTAGATGCTCTGAATCCTCTCATCCAGACAAAACTGGCCCCAGTACAGAGCCCTGGGGAACACCACTTGTGACTGGCTGCCAACTGCACCTAACTCTATTCAACACAACACCTTGGGCCCAGCCATCCATGCAGGTCTGACTTCAAACTGGCTGCAATTTTTAATCTACATTGCCTTATCAAATTTAAAGATAGAAAAGTGCTGAAGAGGAAGAGGTGGCATCGAGCTTCATGGTTTTGTGCTGGTTTCTTCTTTCTGGGGTGAGTGGGATTGCTTGGTTGGTTGGTTGGTTTTTTTGGAGTTGTGTTGTCTTTTTTTTATAATACTGCAGACTATGAAGCTTCGTAACTGTTTGTTTAATTTGTTGGCCAAGTGCAGAAGCTTATTAATTCTCATCACGTTCCTAGCTGTTATTGGTACAACTGAACTTCCCAGTTGCTATGACTGCACTAGTCTATACTATCTTCAATGAGCTCTGATGTTTGCAGGTAATTTTGGATCTCTGCTTCTAGTGCTCATTTGTATACTATAGACAAACAGGTAGGGACTGGAAGGATGAGATTTTGAGAGCCTGGGTGGATTGGTTTGTTTTCAAGTTTCTACTGTGTTACAGGCTTCATCCTTAGCATTTCCATGAAATATTCCTAGCCCACAATGATGCTTCTACTGCCATTTTTCCTCAAGCATCTATGTTCAACTCAGCTTCTTATGCAAGACAAATTTAAAATGCACAAAGGAAATGTAGTTTCCAAAAATTATGTTACAGTCACATGCAAAGAATACTTGAACTCAATGGATTTGTTCACACAGCTCAAAGCAGGTATATTTTTAAACACTGATGAGATATGGATCTGACTGCTTAAAGTAGCTGCAGGAATACTGAGTTTCAATCAATTTGCTAATATATGGCACATTAAACAAAACTTCATACTTGCATTAAGTTATATAATACCCCACAACTCAAACATTTTGATTGATCCATACTAACCTATATATTTCCCTAAGAACAAGTAATTTAACGCATATTACAGTATTACAAGTCTTCATAAAGCAGAATTCTTTTCTTCCTGAAATATTTTTGTGCAATACAATGTGTACTATAAAATCTCTATGAAAAAAATGTAAGCATTCAGTGCATGAAAAAACATGGATTCTTAAATACTAGCAAAAAGTATCTGTATAACTGAAAAAAACCCAACGTGCATACATTGCATAAATAGATGGCAATAAATTAGGATTCAACTGCATATATAACTTCAAATGCTGAAAAGTAAAATGAATCAACTCAAATATAAGTAAGGAATATTCTGTCAAACTTCCAGGTTTCAACTTACCACAAAGGAAATGAAGAACTGCAATAAAATAACCTCTCCTACTGGAAAAATTACTTGCTATTCAAACATAGACCACTCAGAGCCCAAAAGCTACATGACATTCCTGATGTTGTGGCAACACATTTGGAAATACTTCAGAAGCATGTAGCAACTTAAACATTTCAAAATCCTGACCAGTGAAGTTGTCAAACATATTGCAAAATACCTGTACAATGAGACTGAATCATCTTGAAAAACCCTTTTTTCCCCAAACATGCATGTTACTTATGTAAAGATAGTGTAAAGCTTTGGTTGGTGAATTTAATTCCCAACTCAAACTAACAATGTATAATTTTAACAAATATCACACAATGCAAATAATGTAAGAGAAACTGCTGCTCTCTGCCTTTATTAAAAACAAAACAAAGAACAAGCAACAAAAAGAAACATACCACTGTAATTGGGTAGAGAGGATTCTGAATTGACAACAGGAGAACTTTATTTCCACCAGAAGGGTCATCAGTGTTCCCGGGCCGAGTAATCCTCTTACTTGTTGAGTAGTTGAAGAAGGCTTGTTGTCCAGCAATGTACACAGGCTCATCTGCTGCAAATGTTACACACTTCTTTGCACTTTCTACATTTTCAAACTCCACCAGAGCCTGGCGCTTAAATGGCATCATCATGACATAGCTGGTGAGAGAAACAGTACAGTAAGTTTTCCTAGATGCTTACTCAAAACAACTCCGAAGTCCCAGAAATGTCAGATATGATTTATTTTTTCAAACAATTCTTAACAAGGAGATTAAAGGAAGGGAGGTTTCCCTGCTCACACTTTCCAAACCTGGTCAATACATTTCTAACGCATTTGCACAAAACAAAGAAATGCAGCTATAGGATAATGGGATAGGAAGATATTATGAGAGAGGATCCTAGGAATGTTTACAGCTATCTGAAGGCTGGGTGTCCAGTGGAAGGGGCCAGACTCTTTTCAGTGGTGCCTTCTGACAGAATGAGGGACACTCATTATCACAGGTCATAATCTGGAACATGGGAAGTTACACCTGAACATGAGGAAAAACTGTAAGGGTGACAGAGCCTGGAACAGGCTGCCCAGAGAGGCTGTGGAGTCTCCTTCTCTGAAGGCGTTCAAAACTCACCTGGATCTGTTCCTGTGTGGCCTGCCCTGGGTGATCCTGCTGTGGCAGGGGGGCTGGACTTGATGATCTCAAGAGGTCCCTCCCAACCCCTACCATTCTATTCAGGATAAAACGTACCTATGGTATTCCTGTACTTAACAATGTATTTATT
This sequence comes from Corythornis vintsioides, assembly GCA_025447755.1. NCBI lineage: Eukaryota > Metazoa > Chordata > Aves > Coraciiformes > Alcedinidae > Corythornis > Corythornis vintsioides. The sequence goes on from JAOEGS010022743.1 coordinate 21,492, forward strand.
TATATTAAGATAGTTGTACAAGTATATTTCAATTATTTGAATATTAAGCATGTGAAAAGTATCTTCTCTGTGGCCCATCCTTATTTTTGGTGTATTTACTTATATCATGAGAACCATTCTCATGATGTTCTGCAGTTCTGTTTAGCTACAGCTAGAAAATATTTGTATTTTATTATTAACTAAGTTCTGGATGTCAAATGTCTATCATAATGTATTTAAAGAAGTCCAAGAGACTTTTAAGTAATATTCCCAACTTGTTCAGAGACATGACTTTATACTGCTTAACATACCATATGGTTCCAAACTTTTCAAGAGCTTCCACCAGATCTGCTTCCACAACTGATTCACAGAGTCCTCGGACATGGACGACAGGAGAAACAGAGACTTTGTGATGACTTCCCCCAGCATCCTAGTAATGGAAATACATGTTAAAAATCAACACGCAGCAAGGAACCCTGCTATCATTAACTAAAATTAAATATTTGGCAGATACTACACTGGATCTAGAAGCAGCCATCTAAACACACAATCCAAGCATATCTTAAAGAATTCTTTTCTTTCCAAACAGATTGCCAAGTTTGGTTCCTGAAGTCAAAATAAAATGTTCTGCAGATTTAATTGATATTTTGCACAGGCAAGATTTCTCTAATGTTAAAAAAAAAGGGCCTATTTAACACTTGGCTGAATGGCAGGAGGTCTTCCACCCCATTTGTTAAAAGAAAAAAAAAAAAAAAAAGTAGTAAATTAATACTTGGACACACACAGCAGCTAAAATATTCCTGACACTCTTCCTGTTTATTTATGCCAGTATTTGTTTGAGACAGACTAGGGGAATAAAAAAGCAAGAACAAAGGCCATCAGCAAACTGAATGAAAACTGATGGTTTTTCTCATGTACACAGAGCTGTGCCCCACAATGCAAGAAAAAGCCAGCTCTGTACTACCCTTGAAATATTGCTAATCACCCTTCTAATTCTATGAATCTATGAATAATTCTCAGCACACTTTACACAGGTTTTTAAAACCTCTCGAGTTCTGTATGTATGGGCATGGTCTCTTTTCACCCAAAGGCTGACTGTCATGAATAAATTCAGCCATCATATATTACCACAGAGAATTCCCCCTAGGAATGGTTATCAGAGCTACTGCTATGACATCAGACAGTCTTGGTTCTGTAAGACTGAAGACTTCAAGTTAGGATCAGCATCATCTTTCCCACCGAAGACTGAAGTAGGGCTGACATTTTTCCTTACATATGTTAAGACATGGAAGTAAAAAAAAAACAACAAAGAATGAAACAAAGCCAATAGTGAAAGAATATCCAAGAAAGATTAGAGATAATAAAGGACACTCCTAACTGCCAGCAGCCAAATTTCATAAAGTTGATGTATTCAAATTTAGATAAAATGAATTTATGTAGTTGCTAACAGATAAGTCTTGTTGATTTTTCACCTTTTGTTTGTTTGTTTTTGGCAAGATATAGCATAGCATCTTCTGGAATTAGAGAGTGTCTGGTTTGTAGCACAGAGGAGCTTTTAGCTCCAGTAACTAACTACGATTGCTGCTACTGCTATAGTCGTTTCCTCTCTTCCCCATCTACACATTCAAGGTAAAAAAACACACCCAGATAAGGAGATTGAGCCTTGTGTTCCATACACAACTCTCCCACAGCAATTATGTATTTTTTCTTTAAATCGAGGATATGGCCATTCTGTTTGAACCAGAGCCAACACTTCAGCCTTTGTCAGACATCAGAACAATCTGCTGTGTAATTTTGTAAGTTTAGCTTACATATACTGGAAATGAATAAAGAAAATGTTTTAAGTGGCAATGCATTTCCTTGAATAAGAGTGGTGACAATTGTGGGAAAACACCAGTAGTGATACTCGCATAAATACCATGTGTACTGAATTAATCAGGTGAAGTCTATGGCAGTAGCAGTGATCAAAGTTGTCATAAAAGGCTAATACTTTGAACTGCAAATACTTAGGCAATTGCAGAAGGTTACATGTGCTTTATCTACACAGACACTTTTCAAGGCTCAAAGCAGCACCTAAGGGAGCCTTGAAAAGAAAAATAATAATAACCTTTTTTTTTCATGCGAAGTCTTATTACTCTATGGTGTTAAGATAGCAGGCACCTTTATTTACTGTCTACAGAACAATCAGAAATTAAATCAATTATTCATTGCCCTGCATACTTGTTACTATATTAAGCTTGCAGTTAACACTAGGGGTATGCATTTGGTTTTCTTTAATGCATTCATGAGATCTCACCTAAAAATACTTCTGTCTAATCAGTTGGCAAATTATTTTCTCACTGAAGCAAAGACTCAGTAAAAGGAGCTACCTTCTTTAAATAGGACTCCCATACATCAAGCCAAGCTTTTCAGACAGTGGATCATAATGGAACAGTGTTTCTCTCTACCTCACCTTCCCAGTTCAATCTTCAGTTGTAGTGGCATTTCATGTTTCTTTTGTCATGCATGTCCCTTTGTATTTTTATTTATTAGCAGTCCGTTTAAGCTTGCCTACTGAAGATATAAATCTTTCTAATAATATAAACTCTCTCAAAATTTAAGATTTCTTTTATACTTGCATCTTCCCTTACACGAGTTACATGCACATATACATGTGTCCACACTTCTACAACTGGAATTCTCAGAACCATCATCAAATACAAATTTTGCTTTCTTTTTTAGTTATAGCAACACTTGGGTTTCAAAGCTGTATTTCCTTCTCCCGTAACACCACAGAGAAAGCACCCATTAGTAGGGTGATATATTAGAAGATTTAACAAGAATCAAAATTCCTAACACTGCTGCTATTTATTAACTTGTACAGAATCTCAAGAAGCATAGAAGAAAACCATAAAATTGAAAGGAAAAAAAAAAAAACCAACCACCACAAAACAATGAAATCTCAGTCACTTGCCATGAAGTTAAGGTCTTATCTACACAGCATTTCCAAAACTAATTTCTACAGATCAACCCCCCGAGGTTACAAATGGACAGAGGGCCTCTGCTTTACCCCAAATAGTTTCCAACCAGCAGCAATAAGCAACAACACAAGAACAAAGACGAAATCAGTCCTGAATCTCCACATTTAAGGTCAGAATGTATACAACTCATACAACTACTACCATAATTTATTCCCAAAGGTGAAAAATACAGGATTTTGACAAGGATCACTTTATCCTGATAAGGTCGCTGTATCCTGAAAGCTACACATGCTACAGCTGGCACACAGGCAAAGGTTACTTCAAAGGATCTGCTCACATACAGATTAACCACCATAGTATTCCTCTGCTTACAAATGAGTTCTTCAGTAACTCCAACTCCTATGATGGCACAAAAGCCCCGTGCAAAACTCCACCATGACATTTGCAGGCCACCAAAGCCAGGAGAGCAGAGCTGCTGATGTTGCTGCTGTACCCACTGTATATATGGCTTAAGGGTGTATGAAACTCAACAGCAGTTTCTTGACTAATCGCTAACTGGACAGAAAATAAAATGATCAAATAAATAATGGAAACAGACTCCCTGAGTGCTCAAGACCAGTAACAGGGATAGAAAAGGCCTCCACCTCAAAAAAGAAGGTAAGATAGAAACTGAGCTTCTGTAGAGAACTGAGACACGAACGGAAGTGCCCACATAACCAAGCAGATGAAACACAAAGTTACTTCCCATATAGAAGACTGCAACTGAACCAGCTTTAAGGAACAGCTGTAGCATTTCAACATCCACTCCTTGGTGACCTACATAGTTCTAGACAACATTTAAATATAGCACTGGTTTCTTGCTAACAAACTATGATCTGAAATTCCAAAAAGGAAGAAAGTTGTTATGGGCTCTAGAATGATGTGTCTCTTGCTTACCAATTCCAGATTAGAGAATTTTTCACCATCTGCTGGCACACAGATGTGTCCTTTCTCCTTTCTCCAGACACGTTCCAGTCCTTTTTTTGACTATTTGCTCCTTTACCATTTAGCTTCTTACCTCCTCCATCTCTCTTTTTCTCCTTACTGCAAAAGGATGGCAATCCTCCTTCATCTTCTCTTCCCCAGCTACCTTAAATATACTGTTACTTTATTCCTCACCATTCAGATTATCTTATTTGATCTTAGGTTTTTTTCCACCTCTCACTGCATCCCTCTAAAATGATCTGAAATTACTTATATAAATATGACAGAACTGGGGGTAAAGCCCTAAAAGGTTGCTTATTAGGCATGGAAGTGCCCCAAACTTCATTAATGTCTAACTATGGACTGATCTGCATCCAGATGCCTTGTAGGGTGTGAAGGGTAGCTAAAATTACCACACTACAAAGGTACACAACACATTCCCCAACAATCCCAGCTCAGCCCACTGGGGATGGTCTGATGAGGCAAGACTTTTATAAGCAGATAGGCAGTATTTTAGGCACACTCTTCAACTGCTTGGTGCATTATGTGATGGTGGCATTACTTAAAGCTGTTTGCCCTGTCCTGCATCATCCCTGATCACACGTGCCTGACTGGAGCAGTTCTGTATCTTCCCTACAGAGATACAGGTGACACCTCTCTCCATGGTACCTGGAATTCCTGTAACTTTGCAGTGACAACAGTATTTCCAGTACAGAGTGAAGTAAGGCACTGTCTCAGAACTGAGCAAACCAGGCAGAGTTAAAGTTCCATACAGCAGCAGGAGAATATATCAGTTTATAGCTTGGAATTTTTTGTTGTTGTTGATGGTTGGTTTTGGAGGATGGCAGGGGAGGCTATACAGGAGAAAGGGGGTTAAGGTTAATCACACCTCATAGTTCTGGATGACTACCTGGCAGTTTAGTTCTGTTTTGGATGTAGACCTTGGGGTGTTGTTTCTCTTATTTAATGCAATCTGAATATCCCTTTAAAAAAAAACCCCAAACACTCAAAAAAATGCAAACCAAACCAAAAACCCACACAACAAACAGCATCATCAGGAGATTCAGCTTGAGGTGCTGGAAGAAGAACCCACCTGAAGGTAATGGTTACTTTTTTTGATGGAGAATAAAGGAGGGAGGATGACTTACACTTACTCCATAACCAATTTCTACCATGTACTTCATTTTAAAAATAAGATATATGAACAAAGTGCTGCAGAACAGGTCAGGATCTGAAGCCATCTATCTAGCTACTGTTATCACAACTGCCTGTGACAGACAGAAAACAACTGAGTTGCAAAGTGAGCTGCTTTCCCCTTACCACAAAGCAAGGGTGCTGCATGTGGGAAGCTGCAGCAGAGCAGCTGAGAACCTGCACGTTCACATCCCCACCTTCTCTTTCAGTAACTTTGGTTATGTTTCTGTATTTAGACAGCACATCTCACTTCCCCTACTGTAAGAATGGGGATAATAGATCTTCCTTACTTCACAGAATTATTTCAGAATAGGTTATGTCAGAGACAACAAGGCCGGTGGATACTACAGAAAATACAGGTCATGTAAACAGAACATCCATTGGTGAAACTGAAATGTGAGGGAGGAGATGGAGCTGAAAGGCCTTCCAAACACCCTCAAACGCAGCTCTTAACCCACATTCTCCCAGCGTCCTGACTTTCTGCTACACTCCAACTCTGACTCCCCTACCACGGCTTCACCCCCACTCAACAGTGCCTCTGTAAAAGACATTCTTGCAAATCATACTCTGACCTACAGACTACTTCTGCAAGACCACTTCTTACTCACTCCTCCCCTGGTCAACGTTCTGGGCTGTTCCTGGCTCTCCATGCTCCTCAGCCTTGAGATGAGCCATGAGGAAGAGGGTACACCTCTGGGCTGTGAGGAATATCCACATGAGTGGGAAACAGAAGAAGACCAACATAAATTTTTGTTTTCCCCATCTGGATCTCATATACAGGAAGCCATCTGAAAAATAAAAAAACCCAAACTTCAAGAGGCCCGAGGGCCTATTCAACCCAATTAAACAATCCAAGAAGAATGGGAAAATGCCACAATAATAAATACGGGTCAGAAGGGAGACCCCATCAGCCTACCAGGGCCCTACAATAAACCAGCTGTTATACAAAGAAAACATATAGTCCATATAAGTGTACAGTTCACCAATATTCTAGGGCATGTTAAGGAGAGAAAAAAAACAAACCAACCACAAAACACCAAGCAAACAAAAGAAAACAAAACCACACACAACTAAAGCAAACGATCAACAACAAACAAAATGGAAAAAAAAAAAACCAAACCAGAAAAACAAAAACCAGTGAGAACAGTGAGGCTCCCAGACCTCTATCACTCTTTTTATCATGGTTAGCCATTTTCCCATTTCTTCTGCTAATCCCCCATTTCCTATAATTCCTTCTGCTTCATCTTTACTTGATCTTTTTCTGCTCTGAGTAACCCAGGATACTTAGACTTCTTCCTTCCTATGTTCTTCTTATGTATCTTTGCCCTCAACCACATACAACTTTCATAAGCTAAGAATATTTACCTGGAGGTAAATTACTAAGATATGTCACAGAATAAATAGGCTACCTGTCATTTATTAATCTATTAGAGGAAAAAAATAAAATTCACATTAGCCATCTCTAATGAATAAATTATGGCATTTTGCTATTAAAAGCCTCACATAAAATTATTAACATAAGTTCTCAGTCATTCATTTTCACACATCCATTTCTTATTCTCAAGAAATTAGTTTGATCTTATCAAGACAAATTCTGCCTCTCCAGCAGCGGTCCTGTGAATACAGCTTTGCCAATAAATCATCAGTCAGTGACCATGCACCTCCCTGAGGCACACTGCAACTGACATAATCTGCCTAAAAATTCTCATGTTCTTGACTTGCTACACATTTGTTTTGTTTGTTTCTTTACTCAAGAGACTCAGCATATACTGTTATTGAAAACCAACACAAAGTTACAGACATACTCCAGGATACCTAAAGATGCAGGGCAGTATGTCCTGCACATTAACTGGGATAAACTGAGATAATAAGGTCAACAAGAAGACAATCTGAGCCAAAACCCAGAATTAAACAAACAAAACAACAAAAAAACCACACCACCCTATAGGAAAAAGTAACAAGCAGCTGATATCATAAATATACTGCAGAAAAGAAAGGCCAGAGCAGTATCTTACTCCTGCTTGAAACAGTGCATGATGTTCATCTCTCCTACATGAAAAAAACTTCAAGATAACTTAAGCAAGCACATAAGATTTCATTCAAACCCACCTCTAAGACACAGCACATTTCTAAGCCTTGACTGCGACAGAGCCCATGCTCTGTCAACAATAAACTATAGAATTAAACTGGCTGTCTCCGGAGATTAATCTTTGTCGTAGGTTATTGGTGAACTTTTGTAGTTTAGCAGGTAGCCTCTCCATCAAGAGGTTTAACTGATGAAAGGTAACAGCAAATGCTCTGTTAACTTAACCCAGTACTAAGCAAGCTCATTTTAACAAATCATGAAACAAAGATATTCTAAACTTCACGTTCTGCCATTAAATCAATGTTTTCTTGATCATGCTTTTTTAAGTTAGAAACAGAAAGAGCCATCAAGAAGAAAACTGGTTACAATCAACTGGACAATTAGTTAGCCAAGAAATCAAACAGTAGCCAGAGAAGTACTGTTAGCCCAAATTTATGGGTCAAGGACTATTTTGATGGTTAAGATACAAATTCATGAAGACTAAAAAGTACATAGCAAAAAAAAGTAGCAAATGAGCATTCTTATTAACAGCATTGCTTCTGGGGGAGGAAGCAGAAATAGTAATGAATTTTAAAAGGTCATCATTTAAAGAGGTAAATAAAAGAGGTAAATAAAAAGGTAATAAATGTAAACAGCTAATAATTTAGACTCAGACTTATCGCTGTATGCTGCCAGACAAAAAGGTAAAACAGGGATGTAAGAAACCATTTGCCGAGTTTTCTTCCCCCGCTCTACGTTTCTATAGTTACACTCAGAGGAAACAGGACAAGCATCGAACTTGCAGTGGCAATAAACCAAAAGGCAACGAGCTGCCCACGGACAGAGACAATCTCGGACCTGCAAAACCCAAATCACGTCTCTCGAGCTGACTGCGGGCTCGGCCCCTTTCCCCAGGCGACTACCGCGAGAAACAATCGGCCGCGCACCCTACGCAGGCCGGCCGCGGGGAGAAGGGAGACGACAGGAGCCAGCCCGCTTCCCTCCCCGCCTTTCCCGCCCTCCGACCACAGCTGGGGAGAAGCGCAACCCCACCGGAAGCGCCTCCATGCCCAGGGAGAGGGCCAGCGGGCTCCAGCCTCGGGAAGGCCGCGTGGCCGTGGCTCCCACACTAACCACACCGCAACCCCCCCCGGGGGAAGCCCATCTCCCACCCGCCTCCTGACACGCCGCGGGGGCGCTGGACGAGCTCACATACTCCCCCGGCGGGTACGCAGAGCAGGGGGGGTTCCACGAGCCTCCACCAGCGCGGGGGGGGAGGGGGGGGATAGAGGAGACGAGGGCGGCTCGCTGGCCCCCACCTCCCGCCGGCATCCTGCCGGAAGGCGCCCCCCACCCCGACGGCCACCGCCTTCCTCACCCCGCCCGAGAAGCCCCCTCCGCGCGGTGCGGGGGGCTTGTCCCGCCGGCTCTCGCTCTCCTCCGCGCCGCTGTACTCGATCTCGCCTTCCTCGGCAGCGGCGCAGGGCTTCAGACGCTTGGCCTGGCTCTCGTAGGAGCCGCCGTCCTCCTCCTCCTCCTCCTCGTACCGCTCCCCAGATGACGGGGACGACATGGCCGCGAGAGGGAAGGTAAGAAGCGGTCCGGCTACCGTTAGAGGTAGGCGACAAAGGAGGGGAGACGAGGCCTGGCAACAGCGGCGAACCCGAAAGATGCTCTGCGCTCCGTCCCCTGGCACACACCCCTCCCCGCGCCGGGAGCGAGCCACACCTCCCCGCCGGCCACCGGCACCGCGATTGGCTCCGAGTCGGGGTGGGGGCGAAAACGCTGAGGCGATGGGCCAGTGGACATGCCCATCGGCCTCTGCCGGCGCGGTGACTGGCCGGCGAGCGCGCCTGTCACCGCGCCGCGATCCTGCCCCGGCACCGCCCCCTCCCTCCTCTCCCTCGCTCTTTGATGTCTGAGAGCTCGGCAAGGGGAAGGCGGGGACGCGTGTCTGCGGGAGGCCGCGCTGAGGGGGCCTGAGGGTCCGGGCCAGCGTCCCCGCTTGGCCGCTGTCTCCTCGCCCACCGCATCCCCCTCCCCCGCGGTTTTCGCCGCCGCTTTTGTCCCTTTCCCGGCACCGCCGGCTTGATGAAGGAGGCGGAGGCGCGGGCCCCGGAGCTGCGGGCCGCGGGGAGCGGCCGGGCCGGCGGCACGGCCGGTGTGTCCCGCCTGCCAGCTGTGAGCTGCCAAGGTCACAGGACTTTCCTTTCGAGGAGCTGCCGCACCCGAGGCACCTCCACACACGCACAGCCCTTAGCTCCGCACTTAGCCCGTGAAGTAGAAGGCAGCTCTCGCGCTTGATCACCAGCGGGGTCCAGTGTTCACGGCGCGCTAAATATGCACCCTCCGTGCTCGATGAGCGGGGAGAGCTCCCCAGACAATGGTCTATGTCATGTGTCCCCCTGCCCCGGACTCTTGTCCTGGCACTGCCAGTGGGTGTTCGCAGGGCTGCACGGCATTGCGGACAGCTCTGTAGTGTAAGCGAACGGTAGGTGGGTCCGCTCATGGTTCCTTCTTCGGGGACGTGGTGCTGAAGTTGGCTCCCGGAGCTCATGCCTGACTGCATAGCAACAGAAGCCTCAAATGGTCCAGCCTGGAAGGGAGCTGGAAAGATCACCTGGCCAAACCTTTTGTGGGAGGGAGCCTAGATGAGATTATCTATCGTATCCTGACCAGTCTCTTCTCAAACACCTTTCATGATGGGGACTCTTACCACATCCCTGTGTTTCAGTTATTCCTGGTTGTACTCATGCTAAAAATTTAAATGTTTCCCTTTGTCTTCTACATATGCCTCCTTGTGAAGAGAGTCTCCATCACCTTTGCAGACACCCTTTAAATACTGGGATACTGTAATTAGGTCCCCCCTAAGCCTTTTCTTCTCTGTAAGTGTACAGAGTAAGGTAAGTGTAGGATTAAGACCTAACTCCAGCCTTTCCTCATTCCTCATCATGACCATTCTTTGGACTCTCTGGTCTGTTCACTTTTTTCTTGAAATGTTAGGACCAGAACTGGACAAAATACCCCTGGTGTGGTCTGACAGCCTCTGAATAGTAGGATGATTGCATCTCTATCCCTGCTAAAAATACCCCCATAGATGTAGCCCAGGATCTGGTACCTTCATTGCTGCAGCAGCACACTGCTGATTCATGTTCATCTTCTTGTCCACCAAAACCCCCAGGTCTTTCTCAGCAAGGCTGCTCCACAGCCATACAGGTGCCAGACTATACTGGGCTCTTTGTTTCTGTAATCCCACATGCAGGACTTTTGCACTTGTCTTTATTAAACTTTCCACTGTTCTTCCCAGCCCTCTCCCTAGCCTGTCCAGATCTCTCCATATGATGGTTCTCCCTTCTCATGTGTCCACCTCACCACCCAGTTTAGTCTTACCACCAAGCTTGGTGAAGGTGCCTTCAATTTCATTCTCCGGATAATCTGTGAAGATGAACAACTAGGGGCCCAATGTCAATCCCTGGGGGACCCCACTTGTGAGAGGCTGCTAGCCTGAGTAAAATAATTGATCATCACCCTCAGAGTGCTGCCTGTTAGCCAATGTTCTACCCATATTGCAAACTGCCTTTCCCATCCATTTCTTGCCAGTTTGTCAGGAGAAGGCTTCCTCATGGATGGAGGCACTGAAAGAAGACTTTCAATGTCATAAGTGGTTTACAGGACTTTCTGGCTAAATTAATTTCTGCTGCTCTGGCTGCCAAACCCAGGTGGATGTGAAGTGGAACCCTGCTGAAAGTACGTCAATGGAGAATGAGTACAGGATTGTGCAAGTAATTGCTTTTTCAGTTGAGCAGCCAAATAAGACGGAAGGAGATAATTCAGAAGACAGACAAAAGATATTCTTTTCTTCTTCTTTTAGTGCCTGGAAAAACAATCAACAAAACAAAACAAAATCTCACACTTGTATCAAACAAAACATGTTATTCAATCTGAAATGGTACTTGTAAGCTAGAAAATAAAGCAAACAGTTTGCTGTTTAAACATTTTCTGTTACCCTGAAACCCAGAGGTAAAGGTGCTCCTACAAGTAGGAAGGGGTTCAGTTTCCCATTCTGCCTTACATGATTTGACTCTGCATCTCTCAGGTAGCTCACCTAATCATCTTATCTACAAACGTATATATGTGATTTATTTTTCTTGCTTGGTTTCTCACATTCTTGTTTTCTCTTTGTTTCTTAATTTATCATTTTACTTTAGCATTTCTTATACTTGTACCTAATTTTCTTTCTTAACAAACATGAGACCATACAGTCCAGGGCTGAGGCTGCATGTACACCTGCTGTAGGTTCAAATAGTCAATGAGGAACATGCCATCTGTGAACATAAACTTACTTTTCTTGGCACTTATTTCTAAATACACTACCAATATTTCTGTTATGGATGTAAATGCTTACTTGTCAGTTAAATTTCTAGTACATTAGTAATAATCTCTAGAGCTCTGGGATTTTAGCAGAGGTTTATGCCATACTGTTGTGAAAAGTTCCTGAGGAATCACAGAGTGTACCACAGCTATAGTCAGTAAATGGCATTGAAATGCTGCAGTAATTATAGTTTCTACAGTAATTAATTTTTCTTTCCCCCTATGTACTTAGGGTCACTTCTCTGAAAATGAGGAAATGTCCTAGCGTTTGACCAAATCCTTAGTTACTGAGTGTTCCAAGAAACAGAAAAGTTTCAGTGTGGTTCTGTGCAGCATATGGAGTCCAATGTTACTTGGTAGCAGACCTTGCTTTGCTGACGTAATGCAATGTTTAATTATTCCACAGTGGAGATATTAAGATATTTTTATATTTCAATTGCAAGATTAAAGCTTCCACACTAAGCTGCTGTGAGCAGCCTTTTAGTAGTCATTCTGTCTGGGCTTTGTGACTATGAAAGTAAAGAAGGAATATGGAAATGCATCCCAGTTATGTGTTTGAAGTGAAACATCTGACTCAGCAGAAGTCTGAGTTGCTTACCAGTTTACTTCATAAAATAACTCTGGGTCTGAAACTTCATCCTTTTGCTGGTAGGCTGGTGATCTGCCAGGCAAGTCCAGAAAAGATCAACAACTCTGGTGCCACATAGGTGTGCCACACAGAGGTGTTTTGTTTGCTTATCAGAGCAGCCATTCCATACCCTCTTTGCAGCAGGGCTATGAATATGAAATAGCAGGGCTATGACTATGAAATGAGCAGCAGAGCCATGACTGCCTTGCTGTCCTAGAAAATTACCTTTGCCCATGCCTAAAGTCACTTTTGCAATTGCTACACATGTCCTTGGTCCCATTGAATCAAAGACTTCTCAGTGTACCTGCACCTCATTTGTGTGCAGATTGGCTGTGTTCCGTGTCACAGAAACACCCACAAAACCAACAGCAGCTACAGTCCAAAACAGGGCTTTATGGCAACCAAAGCTGCCCAGAGTTCCTTCTGACCAAGCACCAGTGCTTGGATGTCTGTTGGGAATTACTAGCACTCAACTAATACCTAAACCTTAAGGAAAGATGAACCAAACTGGACACACACCCACTGATCAAAAGGAAACCTCCCCCACCTGAGTGCCCAAGGTATCACTCACCCAAAGGGGGGGTCAAGGCCCATTCAATCCACAGAGACTCCTTCAATCCATGGAAGTGCTACTGGATGGTGTGTCCAAGGGGAGGGTCTGACTGTCAGGCCCCTCTGCTCTGAGAGGCACCAGCTCCTCTTGTTCTCAGGAGGGACCCCATTTATACCCCAGTCAAGGGTGTATTGTGGCCATTCTAATCGGCTGAGGGGCAAACCCAGACAAGCCCAGACCCCCAAGCCTGTTAACTGAGGGTCTGGACTCTGAGGTGCAGCTTAACAGCTGAGGTGCCAAACTACTCTCCACACCCTGGGTTTTTTTTACTGCTTTTTCTGTCAGGAAGGCTGCATCTGCCACCATCCACCTGGTTACCTCACTACTTGATTGGTTTCCTTGAAGTGGTGCAGTCACAAAGTTAAAAGGGGGTGCAGCCTCAGTGAGGTTTAGTGCTCTTTGTGGATCATCATTCCAATACCTAATATGTTAATAGACTTCCAAGTGAAATACCCTTTAACATTAACACAGATTTCACTACCATACATCCAATATGGTTTAGTGCAATACAATTACAGTAATCATAATAACCAGAATCAGCATTAAAAACCAATATATTAAAACTTTCTCCAATCAATTGGTCCCCAGCACAGCAACAATTGCTTTTGACTTTTTTGCTGCTTTCTTCATCTAAATCCTCAGGGTCTGCATCTGTGATTAACTTGTGGATTTGTACAGCCCTGGGGAAACTTTTATCTGTGCCAGTATGAGCTCCATCAACAAATGGAGCTCCATTCTCTCTGCAGGTACCACACTTTAGATTGCAACATTTCAGAGGCTCCTATGTCTGAACCAAACAGGCACCCAGAATGGTGTTATCTGGCCACCAAGTCCTCCCTCTCTTCAAATAACTGTTCCATCTTAAAGACAGAGATTCTGGAAGGGTTTTTGTTCCTGAGCATTGCATCCACCAAGGAGGAATGGGTCACAATTCTGGGTGTATATTAGGCAACAGTTCCTAAAAATGACCGGTGATGAATTTGTGAAGCAAGGGTTGCTTCCCAGAATCATCACTTGGTAAGCACCTGTGAAGAGCTACCAAAGGATATGTATTTCTAAAATAGCAATTTAATTGGCACTCTGTGGTTTGTGCCTTGCTCTTTGATGGTGAAAACTTAACTGAAGTACAAGGCTTAGTGTCTAAGTGAGACAATGTCTGAAAGCTGGGTGCTTTCCTATGAGTTACTGTATTCTACTTCAAACCTTGATCTCCCTTGTCATTTTCTATCCAGGATGGAGAAGAGCCGCTAGACCACTTTGCTTGCTGTGTCAGGATTGCAATTTGGCTATAGATTTTGAACTGACTGGTAAGCAAGAACATCCACAGGGTGAGACTAGGTCAGTGCAGAGGTTCCCCCACCCTCATGCTGGCTGGAGATGTTACCTACCCAGAGCACAAACCAACATCTTAGAGATAGCTTTGCTTGGGCCCCCAGAGTGTACATTGTACAGTAACAAACACTTCATAGGCTCAAAGCAGTTCTACTTACTAATGTTCCTCTAGTGTATGTGATACATGGGGATTAGTTTTCTTGATTATGGTTAAAATTATATCTCCACCTATTTTTGCCCATTACAAATGTTCTGCTGGCTAAAGCCAAATAAAATGTTCTGCATCATTTTACCTAGTTAGCTGCAATAGCCCTGATGTAAGTCCTTTGTGATTTCCCTATAGTATAACTTTTGCCACCTTCCCAGACTCCTCAGGCAGGGCACTAGCATAAGGGTTTTGACTGCCACAAAGGGAGTGAGTTCCCAATTATTGCTTCAGCTGCTTTCACAAGGAGGAACAAAAAAAAAAAAAAGAATTCTGCTTTCACTTTGCCCTAACTGACAGCATCTAAAACTGTGCCAGTTAAATGGCTGCTGCTGCTGCTGCTGGCAGCCAGAGATGACAATCTGAGGGTGGGTAATTAGGCTGAGTGAATGCATAGTGGGTATCTGTATGCAGTCAGCTTTCTCTTCATACAATTGCAATACAGTTCATGACCTGAGCTAGTCCATGAATACTCCTTTGTCTAGAACACTCTCCCTGCCTGAGGAAATGCTGCTTATATGAATAAGGAGCATCACTGCTGACTCTTTAAGAGCACTGGTGACTTGACTAGCAAGTTGCACTTGCTAAAGCATGTCCTCAGGCTGACCTTGATACACTTTCTTGAGTGTCACACTCCACAGAAGCATTCATGCATTGTGCAGCTGAGCCACAACATACATTGCTGAATATATTAGTGCTATGTGTGAACAAACTTTCAAGATACATTTTTTAATTCATCTTATGATATATGCTGAAGAGGAGTTGCTAATGAGAAGAAATCATAATTATGCCAGCTAGAAGAGTTATGTAGCACAAACTGGTTCTCCAGTACAGGAAGTTTTTGGCAGCCTTCCCTGAGCTTTTAATGTTTTTAATGCAGCTTTTGTTTTTTACATAACAAGGCTTTCTAAAGTGCATGTTCTGATTCATTAGCAGCTCATTACAAATGTCAAATATCAAATAATGAATAATAAAATTTACTCCTAAATTAACCTAAAGAAAAATCTAGTGGTCCAGAAATGCTCTCATTAGCCATTCCTTTGACCAGTACTGCCCATCTTAGAAATCAGAAGTCATTAATTAGCTTTGTCCTGCTCCCTCCAAACCATGGCTTAGAAATCAGCAGTAATTATTTTTTTTGTGTTTGGTTAAAATAGTCTAAATTATTTTGTTCACCTTGAGACTGTATCTCATCCTTGGATCATGTTTTTAATTATGATTTTAAGCCCTTATGATGGCTGCAGATTTTCTGTTCAAGGAAAGCCAAGATTCTCCCACACCCGACTCCATTTTGGGTAAATAAAACCGATTTTGTTACTCTGCTAAAGCTGTATGTGTTAGCCACAGTGAATACAAGTGGTATGTTTAAAAGATAATCGACAGAATCAGGTAATACATTGGACTGATTGTCAAATTTTATCTTCATACATTTTTTTATTTACTTTTCTGTTTCTTAAAGCTTCTTGTCAGAGAAATACTCTTTTTTTCCCCTTGCATTTAGCATCTTAAATATTGTTTCTACTGGGGTGCTTCAGTGACAATTTTAAGACTTTGGTACACCACAACCCACCAGGGCTAAAAAATGCCGTCAAATTTCCTGAGACAATAGCAGAATACTTAGCCCTAGAGCTTTATAAAAAGGTCATAGGAAATTCCGGATAAAAAAAAACCAAACTTCACAACAAGTTTAATACAGAACAGAGACTTGAAATGTTCTCATAGCTGAAGCCTGCACAATCAGACTGTTGTAAATAAAAAGTTTGGCTCTGTAACCATAACAACAACAACAAAAGAAGGAGAAAAGAGCCATCGTTCTTGCAATGAAGCACTTCCACATTTCCAGTATAATTTTTTTTAGGGCCTTATTAGATACAAGCCTCCTATAGAAATTTCTGAAGGTGCCAAAGGGCACTTCATCCAGCAATGCCTGGGGAGAAGGGAGTTGCTCATATAATTCCCTGTTAAGATGCTTTCATTCATTGGTAATGCATTACACTTCAGCAGCAATGATATGTAGGCACAAAACCTGTATGTATGTTATGCCTACATTTCTTTTTTAGGGGAGGAGGGGAGGGTATCTGCACATCTTCATGTGTGAAGTAAGTTCTTAGCACCTGCTGCCTGCAAGCCGAGCACACAATCCTCACATCCAAAGGCCCAGTTTTGTCCTGTGGTTTCCTCAAACACCCTTCCTCTCTGCATCTTTGTATGTTGCTGTTACTCAAACAGGAACTGTTTGTGTTCACAGCCTTCAGCAGGTGATGCAGATCTCCCTTTGTCACCCCCTTGCCAGTTGCAGATGGAGACCTGTACACATCACACAGCGAGTTTCTAGGACAGTAGTGTGAGAAAAAACATTTTCCAGATTTGTTTTCCCTCTCCTTTCAGCCTCGCTCCTTCTGCCCCCTTCTCTGAGCACTTCTTTTCGTATTCTTCTCCTGTTTTCATGGTCTTGGTCTGCAAAACCAAACTGGTATTTGTTGCTGGTGCTGGGACCCTATGTAGGTCAACCCCTGTGAGTCACAAATCTCCACTGCAGTGGCCCTGTAGCTGCCTCTTGATGCAGGAGGGTAATCGGTCTCCTGCCTGCCACTTGTGCCTGCCTCTCTTCTGCTTCTTTGGTAGATACCAGAAGTGCCATGTTGTGCCAGCCCATATGGATGCTAGCTGCACAAAAACCCCGGCTTGTCAGGCCAGGAGCCCAAAACAACTTAAGGACCTTCCTGTTTGGTGCCTCCTTCATGACCAAGAGTTGCCATGAGCATGGTGTTTGTCCTACTGCAGGGAAATGCTTCTACACAGTATCCTTCCAAGCAAAAGTTCCACAGCCCATGGGACTGCCATTTAAAATGTCACTCAGCAATGTTCTGCAGATGAGGGTGTTTCTGGTGTCTGTTAGCTGTGAGATTGCTCTGAAAGGGCTGTTCTGTCCACAGTGAGACCAGTTATCATGTCCAGAGCTGCAGGTCCATACAGCAGGTACTTCACTAGTGGAAAAAAAAAAAAGTGGAATGATGTCATGCTCCTGCTTGACTTGCTTAGGTGCTTTTCAAACTCCTGTGATCCACCCCTCATTGTTTTGTAGGGGCATTGAAAGCCAGGCTCATCATGACCTCCAGTCCCTTTCCTACCAGTTTTCAGTGCCAGACGTGGAAAACAAATCCAAAACTACACCCTGTCAGAAACCATAGCCACGCGGCTGTCCTGCCATTTCATATGCTGGTTTTATTTTTTAACCTTTAGACTTGTGACGCATCCTCTTCAAAGGTTAGATTCAAAATTAGCTGCACAAGTATAGAAAAGCAAGTGTGTCTCTCAGTGTACACTAGAGTATAAGCCCCAGCCCCCTCCAAAACGAGATGGAAGTGTCTCTGGTTAAAGGCAGCCTAAGCACCAGTGAGCTGCAGGAGCTGCAAGCTGTTGTTTTTACCTCCCAAGGAAAGCAATTACTATAGCAACCAACACATCCGAATGGCTCCTTGGCTGCTACTGAGACACAAACAACTTGTGCACAAAGGCATCTCTGAAACATGCTGTGTAAAGTATTAGCAGGTAGCTATGTTTTCTTGAAGAGTTTTAGAAAATGTGCATAACTGGCTCCTGAAAAATGACTGCCAGAATAGCAGCAAGGAATTGTGCTATACCATGATCCTAAAATAACCTAATCAATGGCTCAGTGTATCTGTCCCTGAAGAGATGAAGCTTTAAAAAACTGTGCACTGGGAAGTACCCAGCAGATCTGAGGATACGTTCAATAAACAGGCTGTAAAATGATGGGGGGAATGTCTCCCCTCTTGTTCTGTGTACTGCAAACTCCCTGCAGGCTTTAGTCCCAGTTTGTTCCCTCTGGATTACAGGAGGTTTGTTGGGAAAAAAAAATAAATTAATAAAATAGAGGATTTCATTACAGCCTTTTAAGGCTGGAGGGTGTAACAAGTGATGTCTGGAGGACTCACTTCCTGGCCCCCAGCCTGAGCCCGACCAGCTTTGCTCCCGCTTTTTTTTTTTTTTTGGCATCCTTCCGTCTCACCTCATCCATCTCCAGCTGACCAGACTCAGAGGGCGGCTGTGCTCAGCTGGAAACCCCCGGCCACTCTCCCCCCTGCGGCTGCAGGGCCGGGGCCGACCCGGCCGAGGATGGGGGGAGCCGGGAGCCGGGAGCCGGCGGGTGTGCGGCGGCGTAACTCCTCCCAGCGCTAGAAGGCGATCATGGGATTTTTTTTTATGGCCGTTCGCTAGAGCCGTATTTACTCTGCTCCCGGCTGCCGGAGCTTCCTCCGGAGCGTCCGGGTCACCACTCCTACCCGCAGCGTCGGTGGGTTTTGTGAAGCGATGACAGAAGTGAGGAGAGAGGTGTTCGGGCAGATGCCCCAGGAGGGAGGAGGAGGAGTAGTGGAAAAGTTCTTGTTAAAGTCGGACAGTGTGAAAGTGGAGATCCTGTCTTTAGGGTGCATCATCACTGCTCTGGAGACGAAGGACAGGGATGGGAAGTTTTCAGATATTGTCCTAGGCTTTGATACTTTGGAAGGTGAGTCTAAATGTGTTGCTTTTAAAAACATAATTAAAAAAAACCCAACAAACAATCAGCCAATTTAACCAGCATTTTATGGTTTATTGCTGCACTGTACAATCTACTTATAAGGTTCCCCTCCCAGTTATAGGTTAAATCAACATCACTGCTGCTACGTGTCCTGGGTTCAGTGGTGTATGGGGAATGGGGACACTGGTGGCTGCAGGTTGCAGTGTTCCACTCCAGCAGGGCAGCTCTGTCACCCTTTGCCCTGCAGTGCCAGAGGCCTTTTCTGCAAATCTAAAAAGCATTCAGATCCTACGAGGTTGTTTTAATCAAATATGTGCACGACTAGCAAGCTGTGCCTCCTGTGACTGCAGTCACCTATTTAGTACTGGGGGAGGTATAGAGAGACACCTCTTGAGTCCATAAGCACACTTGGAGGCCATCTGTCCTGTCCCAGTCATTCCATTTTAACAATGTGTTTGCTTTTATTCCCGGCCAGGTTATACGAGGAAGCATCCCTTCTTTGGTGCCGTCGTGGGGCGTGTTGCCAACAGGATTGCAAAAGGGAGGTTCACTGTAGATGGGAAGGAGTATCAGCTGTTCCTCAACAATGGACCCAACAGCCTGCACGGTGGAGCCAAGGGATTTGACAAGGTGAAAATCAGGCTGGTGTGTCCTGGTGTTCTCTGGCACACAGCTTGCAGGGTTGTGGTAAGCTGATTTGATGTCTTCACTGCCAACCCTGTAAGGTTTTCTTGTGGTTATTGAGTGGAATAAAATCCCAGAAAGTGCTGTAAGTACAGAAATGGGGGGAAATGAGACCCTTTGAGCTGCTGGGTCAGCTTGTCTTTGCCCAGGTGGCTTGGCAGGGCTCACTTATGTCATCCTTGGATGCTATGCAGAGGAGTTGCTGTGCTTCCTCTGGGTTACTGCAGCTCTGAGGCCTCATGAGCCCAGTTCTGATGGGGTTGTCCTGGGGTGAGGTTCTTGTTCCTGCAGAGCCTGGGGTGGGACATGGCAATGAGGACCCAGCTTCATGGGTGATAGAGGCTCTCAGGGCACCAGCTGCACTTCTCCAGAGTGGTACTGTAGTTGTCCCAGTGGCTCAAAAGGTTTCCTGGGAAACAGTGATCTGTTCACACTCACTTGCCCCTCAGATTCAGGGCTGTCACCTACCCATGGCTTCTCAGAGATGGAAGGTCCTAGGATTGCAAAAACCATGTATCATTCTTGCTTGCTTTTGACAGCACTCACAAGTAAGGGGAGAGCCTGGTGGTGCTGTGGGTTCAGTGCAGTTATTTATTACCCCCTTCAGTGCTGCTTTAATTGCAGTGACAACATACCCCAAGTTCTTGTTCTGACTCACAGCAGCAGGTGACTAGAGGAGGCCTGCAAAATGCCCCAGCATTGTTGTATCCCCTCCCCAGCCCTTCTATTTGACCTTCTCTGAGATAAAATAACCCTTTTCCCAAGAATAAAATAATAATACAGAACCCTTTTATTCTCTGAGATAAAATAACCTTTCCCTGTCTGTCCACATACCATCTGTGTGCTTCAAGTGGTAAGAACAGAGGAGTATCTCCTTTCTTGAGAGCCTTGCTGACCATTCTGCTGATTGCATAGCAGGCTCTGAAGTCCAATTTCCTGGAGCCTTGGGCATTTGTACTCAGGAAGTAGTTGATCCACGTGAGTGTTCTTTGCTGAGTGAATATTTTGCTATGTGAAAGGACATTCAGGCTGCTGGGGCAAAAGTCAAGAGTGTCTGGAAAAAAGCTCATTTCTGGGCAGTGTGGTGTGAACTGGCAGCAGATTGGGATCAAACGCTCTTCAGCAGCCTTAGAAAAAAAGAGTATTGGTGTGACTTAGCCCTAAAGAGGACAGTTGTTTTAAAGTTTCTTTATGCATCCTGACCTGAAAACATGCACTCTTTTGCACCCTGGGCTTCCAAGCTTTCTTCTGTGTATGGGAGATGTGGTCTTTTCTTCTGCCTCTTTCACTTGCTGGCTTGGCCAAGGCACCCCAACTTGGTGGGGACAAGGCAGTAACATCTCCCACCGAGGGCTTTGTATCCTCAGACTCGCAGATCATGCATGGGCACCTGCTCAAGATTCCCTCCAGCCAGGAAGTGGTCACTGTGCAGAGACCTGGTGGGGTGGTCAGCCCTAACAAAAACAAGACACACTGGCTCTTGGCTCTAACTATCTTGGGCACCTTGCCATTTTTTCCTGATCATGCAGACCTCTTTGCAGCCTGATTATCACATTAGTTCCTGTGTTTGGTGAAATCGTTGGCTTTTGGTGGGTGCCCTGAGTTTGGGCAGTCTGTATAGGCTGTGAAAAGGGTCATCTCAAAAGCGTTATCTGGCCCCTGCCCCTAGATCTGTCCTCTTTGATTTGACAGTAGCTATTGCTCGAGTAGGTGCAAAGCTCTGGGCACCTTACCTCTTGTCACCTATCTGTCCTGCAAGGAGCTGACATCAGCTTAGCATCAGGTTCATGACCAGAGTCAAACACACAGTCTGGTCAGCTAAATGTACTGTGGCTCGCTTACTTCATTTGCCAGCAGGTTGAATTCCAAGACCCTTGGTCTCTGGCAGGCACGGGAAATGGAGAGATCCCAGTTCTCTGAATCAGCACTGACATGTGGATGTATCTGGCAATACTCCTGGTACTGTTTAACCTAACCCCAGCCCCTAAGCAGGAGCTCCTAGTGTGTGTTTACACTGTCCTAGAAACCAGCCCCAAGCGAGCTGAGGGATGGGCGGCAGCTTGTTCAGGTACTATTGCACTTCTGGAGATCCATGGGAGGGGGGAAAAGTCCAGCTGTATGGAAGAAATAAAATGTGTGGGCCTTCTTAGGCATGGACAGACCCCTGCGAGAGCAAACTGCTTTGTCTGGAGGTTCACTGGAAAACTTGTTCCCTGGCTGACCAAGAGCAGGCTGGTGCTTGTGTTTACTCCCACTTCCCTCTTTCTTTTTCAACAAGGGTATAGTGGTTTTTAGTCCTTCATCGGGAGGAAAAGAATGTTTGGGATTTTTTTTTTTCTTCTAGGAGTAAGAGCAGGAAAGATGACAGAAAAAAACCTTTGTTTCAGTGCATCGTTCAGCTCAGCCTGGGGCAGGAGAAAAGGGCACCATGTTTTCCATGACTGTCCCACCAATTACACACTTCTTGCAGGTTCTTTGGAGTCCTCAGGTCCTCCCAAATGGTGTCTGCTTCTTCCGGCTCAGCCCTGATGGTGAAGAAGGCTACCCTGGTGACCTGAAAGTCTGGGTGACCTACACACTCAGCGGTGGGGAGCTTGCCATCAACTATCGAGCCCAGACCAGCAAGACAACCCCCATCAGTTTGACAAACCATGCATACTTCAACCTCTCAGGGCAGGTAAGCATGGTGAGACAAGCCCCATGGAGGGACACTGCAGGGATCTAGGAAATAAAACACTTTAGGGTAGAGCAATGGGATTGGACAGTGCAGTCACCTTGGGATGTGAAATAAGTACCCTTAAAAGTGCCATTGAGAGACATCCCAGCTCCTCTCTGCAGGAGGTCTGCTCAGGCTCCTGCCCTAATAATGTCTGTGCAGTTGTTAGTTAACTCTCCTTCTGTCCTTCCAATGGTACAGTAATATCACCACCTACAGCATGCAACTCAGGCCTGTCTCCAGAGGAACAAGAGACCTTTGGGCATGAAATTGCTGCTCAGATTAGACAGTGAAGTGCAGGCTTGGCTTTAATCCTGCTCACCTTCCAGCCCAGCAGGTTCCTTGCCAGCATCCCTGAGGCTGCAGGAGAGGCAGAGGAGCACAGCTCACTGCACTGCAGGAGATGAGTTGGGAGGATGGATTGTGCCTCCCCACACTTTGCTTCCTTCCTCTTTTGCCTGCTATTGTGTGCTCGGCAACCCACATGTTTTGGCTGGTTGAGATAAAAGATGGTAGTGTTTGGTGAGATACAAGTTCAGACTGATAGTCTCATCCCTACAGAATTTACAGTTCCTACTTGCCATGCAGGTTTTTGCCTGTGCTAGTACCTTTTTCCTGGTATCAGGGTCAAGATGGGATGAGAGCCAGATGCTACCAAATCAGGAGTAGCATCACCGTGGGCAACACCACCAAGTGTGCCTATTAGGACTGCTTGAATGGTGGAAGGGCTGCAGCAGGAATCTCAGTATTTCCCATTCTCCTACAGGGTTCAAGAGATATCTACGACCATGAGATTTCTATTGAAGCAGATTCCTACCTGCCTGTGGATGACACCAAGATCCCCACTGGTGGGTGCTGCGACACCCGTGGCACCCAGTAGAGGTGCTTTTATAGAGGAGTGTCTGTGGGTATCAGGGAACAGAACTGCCCAGCAAGGTGGGACACACCAGGACCCAGGTACAGCAGGGTCCTTACCCGTGGGCACAGTCCTTTGAGGGATGTGCTTCGGTCCTGTGTCATAGGTAGCTTGTCTCCTGGATGGGCTTCTTGGACCCACATTGCATCTCACTTGCCTCTAGCCCTATTTCCTGCTGCTCCTGTCTGTGTCCCCTGGTCCACCATCTCTCCAGCTCTGGGGCTGCTGAGAGACAGCACGTGGCTCTGCCCACTCTGCTGAGGTGCAAGACAAGGGTGCCCATGCCCTGACTGGAGGTCTCCAGAGGACAGAGTAGTGACAGTAGCACCAAGCAGCCAGGCTGAAGCATAAATACTGGGAAGGCTGTGCTCCTGAGTACAACTAGCATCAGTGGAAGAAACTGGGTGTGGGGCAGGATGTTTGCACGAGGGCTGCATCACCTCGCAGGGTGGTTTCTGCTAAGGCTCTGCTGAAAATGGTAAGGCTTGTTTCCTTGATGCTCTGGCAGGGCTACTTTGCTGAATGCACCTTCTAATTTCAGGAGGCAGAAGAAGACAGGCTTTAAAAAGAAAGAAAGAAAAACAAAACAAACAAACAAAACCAAAACCAACAAAGAAAACAACACAAAACCAAAAGAAAGCAAGAAAGCTTCTTAGCTCAGGTGTCTGCTAAAACCAAAGTTAAGTCTGTGTTCATGAACCAAACCTGCTGTGTGTGCTTGCACAGGCTTGCACCTGGAGGAGTGGGTCTCCCAGTCCAGGTGGCTTTTGCTCAGCTTGGTGTGTCACGCCTGAGCTCAAGCCAGGGAAGAGCTTAAGGCTGTTCCAAACCCACTCTCCTGCTACTTCCCACTGCTTTCCTTGTGGAGCTGTTTCACAACTTAATTGCAGCCAGCTTTCTGCCTCTGCTTTTTGCAGTTCACTCCTGGTGTTTTGGGTAAATGTAGCTTTTGAAGCTGATAGTCCTGGGGTGAAAATGAAATTTGTGCACCTATTGAAGACATTGCCCTTGTGTGCAATGGCTGCTGTATTTTATGTAAGTGCCTAAATCAAAATGGTTTATTTTTTCTCCAAGGTGTTTTTTCCACCCCACAGCTGAATTTAGTAAATGTGTTCCTTTTAGATAGGATCAGAACCCACAGAAAAGTGCTGTTTGTCAGGTGGAGGCTGACATTTCTCAAGGTTTGCAGAGCAGAACTGGTGCAGAGCTGCAGCTGAGCTGGGCTTGTGACTGCAAGCATGGACCTGGCAGTGAGGACAGGATGCCCATGTGTTGCCGACCCCAACACTGGCAGCTGCCTGATGACTCTTTTAAAACTCCCTTTAAAGATAGGTATTAAAATGTGACTTTAGGGAAAAATCCCTTGTCCTTCTCTTCCTCTCTCACCTCACCCACACAAAACCTCTTGCCTTGGGGTTGAGATGGCTGTTTTACACTGTGTTTAGTATGTTTTAGGGTTGTTATCACTGCAAGAGCTTTATAACAGGACACTGCATCCCCACATCAGGCCTTCAGAAAAGACAAGGGAAAATGCTGGGTTTATGGTCTTAAACCATTTTTTTCCTGAAACAATGTCTGGAGGCAGGAGGGAACTGGTCCCAGTGTACAGCCCATATTCACTGTCCTGACAGGTGGGGCAACTTTGTGGCCATCTCAGGGTAGTTTATTCAGAGATCTGGGAGGATGTATTTATTTAGAGTTAATATATGTATATACATGTTATGCATATATGAATATTAATAACTAAGAGTTTAACTAAGAGCTTTTGGGTTCATATTAATTAACTTATATAGTTAAATACACAGGCCCTGCCTCCTGCTCCTTGGCTTTGCTTTGTCCCAGCTAAGCACAGCAGTGCCCCTGGGGGGCTGCCAGCTCTGCTGAGAGTCAAGGTGGTGATGTTCCAGCTCCACTCACAGTGGCCACAAGGCAAGCTTGCTTGAAGTGGGCACTGCAACAAAGTAAGGATCACCAATTAATTCAAACTGTCATTTCACCAAAGGAAGGGATCTCAGCCCATGCAGGGGCCAGTGCCATGGCTGTTTGCTGGTGTGTGGGTGAGTGGCTGACACTGCTGTTCTCTTTGCCTAGGGGATGTGGCCAGTGTGCAGGGCACCAGCTTTGATCTCCGGCAGCCAGTGGAGCTGGGGAAGCACTTGCAGAAGTTTTGCCTGGATGGCTTTGACCACAACTTCTGCCTGCAGCAAGCACAGGGTCGACAACTTGTGGCCAGGTAGGCTGGGACCCCAGCAAGGGTCACCACTGCTGGAGCCACAGGGTGCCCGTTAGGCCAGCACCATGGCATCTTCCATCTGCATCTCCCCAGGGCTCACCACCCACCCACTGGCAGGACCATGGAGGTTTATACCACCCAGCCTGGCATCCAGTTCTACACTGGGAACAACCTGGATGGCTCCCTGAAGGGCAAAGGCACTGTCCCGTACCCCAAGCACTCGGCTTTCTGCCTGGAAACACAGAACTGGCCTGATGCTGTCAATAAGGTGAACTATCCCCCCCTACCCCTGGGAGTTGCTTGGTTCCTGTGGCAGGGACCATATCACCAGCCCCCTCCATGTCCCTGGGGCATTAAATATATGAACAGAGTCCATTTGATGAGGGGATGCTTTTGTAGACACTACAACTGAGGCAGGCACAGGCCACAACATAGAATCATAGAACCATTCATGTCGGAGAAGACCCTTGGGATCATCAAGTCCAACCATAAGCCCTCTTCTACAAAGTTCACCACTAAACCATGTCCCTCAAAACCACATCCAAATGCCCCTTAAAAACATCCAGGGATGGTAACTCAATCACCTCCCTGGGCAGCTTGTTCCAGTATCTGACTACTGTTTCAGTGAAAAAAATTTCCCTAATGCCCAGTCTTTACCTGTCCTGTTGCAGCTTGAATCCATTCCCTCTTATCTATCACTAATTACCTGTGAGAAGAGACCAGCACCAACCTCTCCACAGTGTCCTTTCAGGTAGCTGTAGAGAGTGGTGAGGTCTCGGTATCCTCTTCCTCAAACTAAACAGTCCCAGCTCCTTCAGTTGCTCTTCATAAGATTTATTCTCCTTGCCCTTCACAAGATTTGTTGCCTCCTCTGTACTCTCTCCAGCTCCTTGAGATCTCTCTTGTATTGAGGTGCCCAGAACTGGACACAATACTCAAGGTGTAGCCTCAGCAGGGCCAAGTATAGGGTGATCACCTCCTACTTCTGCTGCTCATGCTGTTTCTAATGCAAGCTAGGATGACATTGGCTTTTTTGGCCACCTGAGCACACTGCTGGCTCATCATCAGCATCCTGTGGCATTACACAGGGGTTGGCCAGTGTCATGGGGAACCAGCTCTGTGCAGCCCAGCTTCCCAAGGGCATGGGGTCTAGAGCAGAAGACCCCCCTGGGACCTTGTCACATCCTCTCCACAAGGCTTGTTTTCAGCCAGGGGGAGAACTTGCCCACTCAGCCAGCTGGGAGGTAACCAGTGATTAAACACTGTCACTGGAAACACCTGGGGGAGCTGTGGGATGCTGCTCCAGGAGGGCCAAGGGGATGCAGCCGTGCCCTTGTCACTCTTGCTGGTCCCACAGTGTGTGCTTCTGATACTGATGTGCTGCTGCCTCTCCATAGCCCCACTTCCCCAGTGCTCTACTTCATCCGGGCAAGGAATACAACCACAGCACATGGCTTGTGTTCAGTGCAGCTTAAGGAAGGGGATGCTGACTCTACCACCAACAGGGGTAAGTTCCTCTAGCAGGTTAGCCAGAAGTCTCACCAAATGCTGAACAATGCTTTCCAACTACCCTGGGTGATGCATCTGATTTGTGCACATTTTACTCCTCTGTAGTTTATCACAGGTGTGTTTTGCTGGCTTTAATTCCTTCCACACCATCTCTGCTGCTCTCCAGTCTGTGCAAAGCTCTCACTCTTTGTCCAGCCTCACACTGAGCATTGGGTTTTGTTTGACAGTAAAATTGCACTGTGAACACCTTGTTTAGGGATGTAGCATGTCACAGCTCAAACTACAGCAGGGGAATATCTGATAATATTCTTGTGGAACTGGTAAACGTTGTGGTTTGTTTTTACATCAGCTGTTCCCAGCAAAGTGCTCTGAGCAGTGCAGCTTGCTTCCCTGTTACCAACCTGCCTCACAGCTCTGTGTTGGCTCATCAAAAGGTGCCCTGCCCTTCCCATGCGAGGCAACAGGGCAGCCTTTGAAGCTGGAGCCACCAGGTCTGGCAGAAGCATTGCAGTGGCAAGGGTATGGGTAGGATTAGGTGTTAGGATTAGTAGTCATGCAGAACAGCTCTGCAGAGGGTGGTGTGCTGGGATTATCCCAACTGGCCACCCTGGCTCCTCTAGTTTAACTCCTGTTCTGAAGCCAGTAGTGGTAGCTGTGCAAGACCATCTTCTACAGTACACATTGACTGCTGAAGTGAAGTAGGTGTGTCCATCTATGGTTCTGAAGATACAACTGCAGGAGGAAAACCATCATTTTAATGTTGTGTTTCCATGTGAAATATGTATCATCCTCTAAACCCTGTAAGTGCAGCCTCTCTGATGAAAGTCTCCATGTTTCTGAGGTTTCATTAAAAAATGGCATAATCTGGGTGGGGGTGGTGGCAGTGCCATCATATTAGGGAGCTGACGGCCCTCTTTCCAGGAGCACAAAGGTAGCCAGCCAGCCCTTGGGCCAGGCACTGCAGTGTGACTACCACCTTTTCTTGCCACGTTGCTGCTGAAGGGGCCATGCAAGCACCAAGGCCCACATGAAAGGTTGTGGCCAGGACCCACAGCACCCCAGTGTACTTCCTTTGCTACAGAGCTGCAGGAATCATCTTGTCCCCAGTGGAAGTGCCTGGCCTTTGAGCTCACAAATGTGGCAGATCCATCAGTCAGCTCTGCCACCCTGACCCCCAAAACAAGCACCCTGCTACTCTCCTGTGATGCCCCTGAGTGCAGGGCTGTGCACCGTGGCCACACCTTACATGGCTGCAGTTCATAACATGTAAGGACTAGTATTCTCAGCCCAGCTGACCCAAGTTCAGGAAATTCTAGGTTGTAAAACAGGGGTGGAAGCACCATCACCCCTAGGGTTTTGTCCACTGAACTGGAGACCTTGGATACATGTCCCCTTGTCACACTAGCCAGGCTGCACACACCCCACCCCAAGGCACAGGGCCCAGGGTCACAGCAGCAGTGGTCACAAACACACCCATCTGGGCATCTTTTCAAAGAGCTGACACCACCATATGGAATCATTGGTGAAATCCTACCAAACTCTGGTGAGAGCTGGAGCTGTGCAGCCTGCTGCAAGGATGACTGGAGCTGAGGGAGGCAGCACAGCCACCCCTGTTTTGGTCACCACAGCTGCAGAGGCAGACACCAGCTTTGCACTTCCTCTGCACCTCAGAAATGCTGGCTGTCCTTCATAGTGGCCACAGCAGCAGACATGGCCACCTCTGCCAGCAGAGCCCTGCCTCCTTGCTCAGGTTCTCACTGCCAAGCCTGGGTTTACACACCAGTCAGAAATGCCAGGCTCTTCTGCTCCATCTTCCAGTGTCTCTGGGTACTGAAAAACAGGTACCAGTACAGCTGTCATGTTAGTCTGCAGGTTTATTGTAGAGTAAGTTTGCCTTAAGAGTACATAGAGAAAGTAAGAAGCGGATCAAATTCCAGAGCAGTGGCGCTTGTGTGCCTCTTACCAAGGAAGCTACAAACCCGGCAGGCACCGTGCAACCAAATGTCCTAAACACAAGTCACAGGATTGGGGTGTTTGTGCTAAATCACTGCATGGCAATGTCTGTGTCACCCCTTACAGCAAGAGGGGAATTGAAAGGGTATTGTCAGAACATTGCTCACTGCACCCAACAGATGAATTGCTCATCCCCATGGCCAAGGCCCATGAGAGTGCCCATGCAGACACCAAGCACAAGGCAGGACCAGGCAGGAAGGTGAGGGGGCCGTGGCACAATGGATGCTATGTTCAGACTCTGGGCTATTTACTTGTACACTGAAAAATCTCCATGCAGTCCTTGGTACCAGGAAACCTGGGTTTTTAAAATCATGGGTTATCCAAGGTGTGACCCAAGGAATTAACTCTTTTTTTTTTTTCCATTTAGGATGCTCTGCTGTGCTGAACACAGTGGAAGGAAAACTGCCATGATCGATTGTGTAAGAAGGCCCAACAAGCCTCAGTTCCTTTTTCAGTGCTTGTTTCTGGCCACCCCTGCCCTGTTTCCTCCTATTGCAGTAAAAGGGAGTTTTTGTCCTCCTCTGCCTACCAGCTTGTTTGGTCTACCATTGTTTCTAGTCTTCTGATCTGTGTCAACAAAGTGCCTTATCATGCAATTCTTGACTAGAGAGTGAGGACAAACACAGAATTTTACATACCTAGACACAAATAATTAGTTCTGCAGGTGTGTATTTGCTGTAAGAAATTAGCTTAATTCAACAAAACCATCTCCAGGATCTGAGCTGCTGTGAAAACATACCAATTTCTGTGAAGCAGGCTAAAATTCCCAAGGTGAGCTGTGAGAATCTGTCACTTGAAGTAGGAAAGTCTGAGTGAGCTGCACAAGAACTAGTAAAAGCTTTCTTTGGCCTTTCAAACACAGTTTTGCAAAGGTTGTTCAGCAAGTAAGTCACAAGACTTCACATCTTGCCTCCAAAAAAGGAAAACATGCCTTGAGACATTTTTTCTTTATATAAGTAGCCTAAAGAACTAAATAATGCAACAAGCAGAAGTAGCAATTGTCAAGTTATTAATGATTTATATTACATTTGTACTTCTCTGCAGATGTTACTCATTTAAAAGATGACAGTGTTTTAAATAAAAGCTCATCCTTAAATTTTTGGGCATCTTGTTTCACTATTAGGCAAGCACCACAGAAGATCTGCAGAGTAATTAGATTGGAGTCGGGGGGAATGAATGCCTGCTAAATAACATTAAGGAATAAAAAGGGCATATGCAAAATTTTAGCCATCTGTAGACAGAGATGGAGTTTAAATTCCATTACAAACAAAGCAGAAACTGATCCTTTCACCAAAGATCACTCAACAATACATGTGAAAGTGACTAGTCTGACACCCACATTAATAATTCCCATTTTAGATATTTTCCATCCATGTTACATGGCACAGAGCAAAAATTACCCAAATGTTAACAGAAGCAGAAGGGTTACTACAGAGAAGTTTTAGTTGAAAATACACATTTTATTTCAATGTGCCAATAAAAAAGTCCCACATTTTCATATCACAGGAAGTTAATTCATACAATAAAAAGAGACCTGTGCTAGTCTATTGGTGTGACTAACTCAGAAGACCCAGATCATGCCAAATTTTTGTTGATATACTCTTCTATCTACATTCTTACATTTACAAAGACACCACAAAATCCCTTATAATAATGTAAGCAAAATAACTTTCTTCCTAAAAGATTAACTTCATAGATTTAATCCATTCTTTCAGGACTTGCACTTCTTTGAGGGCTTCCTGAAGGTGAACGACTGAAAGAGAAAAAGAGAAAAAATCCACAGTTAACTTATCAGTAGTCATTTGGAATTCACAAGCACAAGAAAAAGCAACAGGAGGGTGCCTAGGCTAGCATTTAACCACTGCTTTTTAATAAAATAGCTGATCACTATTGACAAAGATAAGAAGTTAATGATTTAGTGTTAATATTATGTACATAGCAACGGGTTTTGGCTGTTTTTGTTTTTGTGTGGTTTTGTTTTTGTTTTTTACTTTCACATAGTTGGATTATAAAAATAACAGTACTGTTAGGATGGCAGGGTACTTCACTGTGCTGATAAAACAACTTATCAAAACCTATTCTGGTGATCACTCAGCATTTATTCAAGTCCCCTGTGATTGTTTCTGAGGTTAGACTACATACATCCATGTTTTTAAATGAAATAAACCTAAGTGTAGAAGTTCTTCAAGTTTGTAAAAAGACAGACCAAAAGAAAAGAAACTACTTGCAGGGCAGAAAGATCAGGAAGGGAAGGGATACACTGTGGCAGGGTTAGAGCTATTCTTGCTAGGAAATATCCCCCTAAAAATCCCGGACACTGAAGTTGTAAAAATGCACTATTACTACGGAAAAATGCTGCTGATTCTGTCACTACACATACAGAGAGATAATTATTTACTTATAAGGAGAAAAAAAAATAATCTGAGTAACAGCAGTAAAAATTACAGGTTTGATTCTCCATTGCTAACAGCTATGCCAGGTTACTCCACTTTTCCTCAATCTCACTGTAGCTTTTAATAAGACTCCAAGCAGATTCACATGTTTATTCTGTCCTTTAAGCTCACCAGAAAGTCTATGTGCAGCCAAACTTAGTGAACTGAAATGACCACAGGCACAGACAAGAAGACCCAACACTGCTACATAACCAGTAACCCAATAAATTATTACCAGATATAAAACCACAAGCATAACATTATTTCTGTTGAAGACATCTCAGCAAAATACCTTCCCAGGATTTTCCTACAAGCAACAGTCAAACTCCTTAGTAGAGATCCCTGCAGATACTAAAATGCCAGCTCTAGGGAGTCTATGTTATCAGTAGGGAGATCAACATACCTTCTCTTTGGAGATGGTGATCGGGACTTTGACCGGCTGTCAAAACAGAGAATATCATCAATGCAGCTTAAAGCTCAAATGGAACTTCTATATTTAAAAAAATAAGCATCTTTGATAGCAATGGAATTATTATGATAATCTAGCTAGAGGCTCTTTAAAGTAGCAAAGTTTTCCAATCAGTTTTCAGTTCATTTAGCATGGACATTAATTGTAAGCAACTGTCTTCAGACAGGAAAACAAAGGATAGTCCTGAGGTGAGGCTTTGAGAAAAGAAACATCACCAGAGATTCCTGCTCTTTTACAAACAGCATTAACCATGCTGAAGCTCTTTATGTGATGGATAGAAAATTAGAACTGAGCATGAAGATACAACAGCTCAGTACTAGAGAAACTACTACTAGGAGAAACTACAAACAGTTAATGAAAACAAAGAGATGGATAAGGAACATAGTCCAAAGAGCTGTAGAGGAAACGGTATCATCTCAGTTATATCACAAACAGGCTAGCTGGGCAACCAAGTTTGGGAGATTTTTTCCTGAAGGACCAGACTCTGGTAACGATGCCAAGCCAGCTCCTACTGGACTGCTCGGTGCTTACCTCTTAGCCGGCGAGACAGATTTTGACCTGCCGTGAGACCGAGATCTACAACAGAAAGAGCACAGCTCAGCAGGGAATCAGAGAATCACAGAATGTTAGGGGCTGGAAGGGACCTCAAAAGATCGAGTCCAAACCCCCTGTCAGAGCAGGATCACCTAGACCAGATCACACAAAACAGATCCAGGTGGGTTTTGAATGTCTCCAGAGGAGACTCCACAAGTCCCCTGGGCAGCCCATTCCAGGGTTCTTATAACCCTCACTGTGAAAAAATTCTTCCTCATGTTTACATGAAACTTCCTATGCCTCAGCTTCCACCCAGTGCCCCTTGTCCTGTCATCAGGCATCACCAAAAAGAGCTTGGCTCCAAGTGGGTGTGTTTCCACATTTCACACAGCCAGATTCACACTACTCCTGTAGGGACTGTCACACTAAGCAGGGAGAATCCTGCAAGTTTCCCAGGCTTTTCCTGTTAAGTTTCAGAAGAAAGCTCAAATGGATGCTGCACATGTTGCTCTGCAGCTCAGTCCCTGGCTGATGATGGGTGTTTGCTGATGCAGATGGCAGGAATACAGGAAAAATCAAAGTCCTGATCTGTATTTTCAAAAGCTAGAAAAAAACATGCTCTAAACCTGCAAATGTTATTAGGCTTGAGTGACATCCAGCTACCCCAACAGCTGAAATTACCTACATGTCTGTAGGCAGCATGGTCCTACAAATACCTTCTCCTCAGTACACTTCATCTTATAGAAGCACTTGTTCAAAATACTTTTTTTTAATCTGTCTGAACTTACCCCTTGTGAAAAACCTGTCAAAAATATCAGTGTGAAAAATAGATTGCAGCAATGTAAAAACAGTAATACTGTCTAAAAGAATAACTGACATTTTTAGGTTCCCAAACAAAGTGTTCTATTTTCCACATCCAAGGCTTTCCACTACAACTTCCAGATTATGCTTTGATGCTGTCAAACCAGCAAGCACAATGCAATACTGATTTCAGTCTGTCTTTATGAAACAAGAGCCTGTCTCTGGGTGCTGCTATACATTCCTTTGTTTCTTCTGTAAAGAAAACA
The DNA here is from genome assembly GCA_025447755.1 of Corythornis vintsioides. Lineage (NCBI taxonomy): Eukaryota > Metazoa > Chordata > Aves > Coraciiformes > Alcedinidae > Corythornis > Corythornis vintsioides. Next base: position 54,915 of record JAOEGS010022743.1, read on the forward strand.
CTTTTCATTTGCCTCATGTGGAAGTTTAACAGTGACTCAAGTTAAGCACCAGTATTTTGCCACTTCTCTGTACTTGTGCATCTGTAATTTCCTCTGCCTCTGTCACTTAATTTCTACTAACAATGAAAGGTGTCACACAATAGTCCAGAAATTTCACCCAAAGCATGCTTTACACTGCAGAAATCCACCCTGGTACTCAAAACAGCCTATTGACTATAGCTGTTTCATGCTCATAACTGACAGTGAACAGTGACAAGCCATGATTAAGTCATGTTAGAACAACTGATAGGAAGCTTCAACATACTTAAGCAATGGGTGGATAAGCATGCCTGATCATCAAAAAGCATTGCTTTACTGCCTCAGGGAATTTATCTTCTATTTTTAATAGCCTCTGGACAGTTTGTGTTGAGTTTCTGCTCCTAAATAAACAAGCTTCTGGTCTTCACCTCTCTGTTCCCTAAAAACTCCCATCATGGCTTCCTGTTCTACTCAGAAAATGTCACCAACCACCTTTCAGCACTGAACCTCCCATCTTCAGCTTTAGATTTTTTCCACTTACTTCCTTCAGCTAAAGCTTCCTTTTATTTTTTTGTTTCTTCGTGGTTATTTCAAAGAGCAGCCATAGAGCCAGAATAGTAAACCCAGGAATCTGTTGTTTCAAAGTTGCAGCCATAGAGCCAGAATAGTAAGCCCAGGAATCTGTTGTTTCAAAGTGCAGCCATAGAGCCAGAATAGTAGGCCCAGGAATGAGCTGGGACAAAACTTCAGTTTACCCATGTTCTCCTGTAGCAGCTCATGAAGGACATCATATCAACCTATGTCAGCTATGCTGCTTGGACAAGGTTTCACAGAGCACAAGCTGCATTCACTTACTACAGAAGGATTAAACGACAACTTCGTAAGAGTGACAATAAAATTTTAAGGAACACAGGATGTCATTCGTTTTAAGGCACATTTGTTGGTACAAAGTAGTTCTGATGGGTGTTTATCTCAAGTTTAATTCAGCTTCTGCAGAATGACCCTTCATTATTTAGTGGATCTAGGAAGAGCTGTACCACTCAGGCCACTAGGAACGCCTTCACAACTTGCCTGGCTATACACATTAATGCTTTAACACACTACTGGAAGGGCATCCTGATTTCTCCTGAGAAATAATGGCACGAATCCACAATCTCGTGTGTGCTACACAAAGCAAAAGAAACAATCAGCTTTTCAGATTAATTCTAAATCTGTTTAGCTATTAATGCAACCTTATCAAAACAGTATTTGTGATGAAGATCGGGACCTGGCTATCAGTGATACAGAAAACAATGAAAAATGATCTTCTGTACTGCTCTTTTAAACTTTTTTGTACAGACCTCGAGTTAGTGGAGAGAAAACACAGCTTTCTGTGAAAATATTAATGTCTGTTAGAAAACCTAAAGAGACTCTTAAAGAACTTTTACCAAGTCTCTGCAGTCATGAAAGAAATCTTACCTGCTTCGGGGCCATGTAACAGATCTGGATCTAGACCTGGATCTTGATCTAGACCTGAAATTGAAAAAAAAAAATAAAGACAAATTAAAACAAGACTGAACAAGTCAAATAAACCAGAAGCAGTAAGAATCTTAAGTGCTACTTAAGATTAATATCTACATATTGAACTTAAAAACTACATGATCATTAGATGCTCTGGGCATCAAAGTTCCTCATGGGATATACAAACTAATTGTACTGCTCAGCCTGTAATTCAATTGGAATTATCAGAAACTTTCAAGAATATTAAGGTCTGATTTCTCGAGGTCAATACTCTTTGAAGTCTGCTACCCAAAAAGCTATTTGAATCCTTTTAAATAAAGCAAAGAATAGTAATACCAACAACAAAACACACAATCCATGAAAAAAGCCTCCAAATTACCTTGATCTCTTCAAGGAACCCGATCGGGACCGGCGGGGAGACACAGACCTAGACCTACGAGGAGAAACCGACCGGGACCTACGGTAGGAAGCTGATCTGGACCTGCAAGGAAGTCAATTTAAAGAGTTAAACAAATGTAGCTTTTTTTTCCAAGGTGAAAAAAAAAAAAAAAAAAAAAAAAAGAAGAAACAAAAGATAAACTTAAGCACACCTCCTACCGCGACTCCGGCTGCGTGACCGAGAATACCTCCTGCCTCGGGACCTTGAACGGGATCTGGACCGGGACCTGGTTTTAGGTTAGAGAAAACAGGTATCAGGAAACAGCTGCAGCAAGTCAGTGCACTTGAGGCCCTGCTGAAGTCAAAACTGATTTCAGACAACTAAAGAACTAGCATCTGTCAGTTGGAAAAATCTCTGGGCCTTTTACTCTTGAGCATTTTACTACCTAGAAAAATGTTAAAAGCTGAATTACATTGCAGAATTACATTAGAATAGAAAACACTGTAATGCGTATTTAAAATAAACCTTGCAAGTTTGCAGGTCGACCCTCTTTGGCCCAAGGTCTAGCAGATCTAGACGATCTAGAAGTATCTATAGCCGATCGCTGCATCTAGGTGTTCTCTTCAATCTAACGACGATCAAACTGACAGCCCAATGAGCCAGGGTGAGGCTTGATTGACGCAAGAAGATTTTTCTAGGTGGGAATGAGGTCAATCTGCTGTTCCTCTTTCTAAACCGGAGGGGGGCCCCAATTGAAAGCCAAATTTACTGTTACGGCGATCACCGTCTCAAATTTTCTGCCCTTAAAGAATAAGGTGAAGCTACGTGTAGATGGCTCGAGGGGATCTGGCCTCTTATGCTGATCACCTCAAGGTCTAGGAGGATCTTAAGTGTCGGATTTGCAAGGCGCCTCAGCATGAAATCTTAAGGCTCGTGACATTCTGAATCAAGGCGACTGACTCAAACGAAGAAACCTGAAAGGTTTTGACCAGGTTGATTATTAAAATATTAACATTTGATAGAAATAGCAACAAATTGTAATACACACCTATACATTTATTCTAGCGTTAAAGTTTTAAAAGAAAACTGCCGTAACATTCTGTTCTTTGCTAACAAGCTCAACACAGCAGTGAACTGGCGAGGCAACCCAGCCACTCTGGCCCCACACGTACCTGCTCCTCCTTCGGCGACTATAGCGGTGACAATCATAAGCATAGTGGCCTTTCTCACCACACTCATAGCATCTGTCGTTGGGGTCAAAGGGGCGCCGTGCGGGAGGCCTGTCGTAGCGGGAGCGACGAGGCATCCCTGTTGACACTTCCACTCTAACCCTGGAGCCACATAT
>JAOEGS010022744.1:0-26078 GCA_025447755.1 Corythornis vintsioides
TCTGTTTGCTGACCAGGTAGTAGGCACAGATTTTTTCCTTTTTTTCTATTTTATTTTTTCTATTTTTTTCTCCTTAATTTTTTTTCTCTTTAATTTTCCCAAGATCTGAACCCTATTTCTGTTTGTTGGTTTAGGTTTTTTTTTTTCCCCCCTGACATCTGACACGTCATGTCATTGCATCTCTCCCATCTGTAAGGGTATTATTTGCATTAAGGTGGTATCACAAAAAGCCTCAAAATAATATCAGGATCTTCTTGAGCTAGGCAATAGTTTATTATCTACATAAACAGGAGAAATAATATGTCCTGGGAAAGGATTATACTTAGCCATACACTGCTGACAAAGAAATGAGATGCAGAGATACCATTTGACTTTCTCATGGAGATTAAGTTCTCCTTTAGCAAGGGGCAGGCTCAGCTCCAGGCCACTGCCCTTGTGTCTTCTGGACAACAAAAGGAACCCAGACAGGTGCCTCATCCCTTCGGAGGTGAGGCAGCAGCAGGTAGACTGAGCAGCAGCAGCAAGGATGTGACTCTGCTTTGCCAAACCCCGTTCACGGGGCTTTTTTTTGGACTGCAAGAACTAACTACCCAGAGATCACTGAATGAAGTTCCAGGTCAGCTTGGCACTGAAACTTGTAATCTGCTCAGCAGCTGTGAGTGGTCTCTAGGCACTAGAGATAGGCTGGAGGAGGAACAGGGTGTTTCATCTCACAGCTCTGCTAGCCCACAAGAGCTGGTGGACACCTCAAAAGAATTTCGCCATTCTCACACAGCTCTGCTCCCCAAGCTGCACAGATATGTAAATAAACTTCTTTTAATATGAAAGCAAAACTTCACAAGGCCCTGGCTGCTTGCAAAGCTTGGCAGCTCCACTAAGGAAGACAGGCAAGGGCTCCTCTTTGAAGTACCTCGGAGGCACGCTGTGTGAGCTGGGAGATGAGGCAGGACCACCACAGCAGTTCTGGGGGTCTGCCACCCTGGGAGGTTCAGAGGAGGTGCTCACCACCGACAAAGGCTTGCTCTTCTGGGGCCTTATTACAGAGGAAGAATTGAAGCAAGCCTGCTGGTTCAGGGAAGGCCATTTCCCTAAAATGGTTAAAATGAAAAGACCCCAGTCCAAGATAAGAAGAAGCCATGGTTAAATCAGTCATGCCTTTATCACCTCGAGATTAGACTACTGCAATGCGCTGCACCTGAGGCTACGTTTTAAATCCATTTGAAAGCTGAAGCTGGTGCAGAATGCAGCAACCCGCCTGCAAAGCAGGATGCTGTGCTCTGAGCACACGACACCAGTGCTTTCTCATCTGCACTGAGTGGCTCTGGCATTGAAGGTGCTGGTTACAACCTGCAAAGCCTGGGACCTGACTCTTTGCAATCCCTACCTGAGACCTGCCAGGTCTTTTGCCCCAACGGTGCAACCACGGGGGAGGTCACCAAGAACATGAAAAAAGGCTTTCTTGGCTTGACACAGAAGAACCTTCTTCAGCTATCACACCTTAAAGTGTAGGATGTTGATGCTCTGGCTCTCAGAGAGCAGTATGAAAATCATCCTGTAATTGGTAAGATTGGTACTGTGATATTTAGATGGTCATCACCACAGTGGTGGTGAGAGGTGTTAGCTGCATTATGCTGTGGGATTTTTACAGTGCTGCTAGGAATAACTTGAGCTTGAGAAGGTACCTTTTTACAAAAAACCAACCAAACAAGTCTTCCTGACACAGGAACAAGATATTCCAGCTGCTTAAAAGTAAGACTTGAAAAAAATCAAGCTACATTTTATTTCTTCCTCCAGAAAAACTGCTACAAACGACTTACTCAAAAGTTTACACAACATTCTGCCTCCTGCACAAGTATTCTCACAGGGATCTGCTAGCACCCATAGCCTCACACTGTGGAAATGATGGCACATCCCAGAATCATCACAGTGCTCACTGCTCTACCCCAGGCAAGTGTGTATTCTACACTCCAGTTATTTTTACCTGAATATGCCATTTCTGCTAGTGTCTCCGTGTCATAACTAGACAAATCTGCCAAGGACAAACAGGGTCAAAGCTCTGATCTCCCAGGGAACAATTAGAATCAGCTAATGAAGATAGGAGAGGTCAGGCAGGCAGCCACTTTTCACTAGCCTTGGTGACAACTGGACAAACAAAGGAGGTAACCCCCAATAAATGTTTATATTCAGCCAAGAGGTTAATGGAGATAAAAATAGCCATCACTGCAGGCTGAAAATAGTTCTGCACTCTCACTAAAAGGAACCAGTGCTGACAAGTGATGTTAGATGGGCTCTTCCCTGCAAAGATTTCTACCATATCATGTCTGTGGCCTGGCAGAAACTTGAGAAAACCCTCGTGCTGAAAAAAAATAAGAGTATGAGTGTGGAGTTTGCATCTATGAAATCCTGGGCACTGCTAGCTGCTTCTTACAAAGCTGTGCCACAGAAAGAAACAGGTACTGAGCTGATGTTAGCTTGCTGTGACACGATCATCCTGTCCCAGGTATGGTGTGCCAAAAAGTATTAAACATTATTTAAGGATATGTACCATTCATTGAAAAAAATCACTGCATTTCTAGCTTTTTCCCCTCCCCTTCAAACACTACAGGGCTCTATAATGACAAAACTTCTTCCTTAAAGTGCTCATATCAAAAGAGAGGAAAGTTGTTGGAGACTTGAGATAATTAATTATGATTCCTGCAAACAAATTTTCTTTCTGAAGCTTCCAAAAAGCCCAAGCTCTGATGGAAGATAAAGAAGTTCCCCAAAATGTCTTTGTGACCTTGAAGAAAGTTCTCATGGCCCACTGTGCAGTCTTACTTTATATAGCCAGTTAAAATCAAGACTATAGAGGGGGGAGAGCTGCAAATATATCTCAGGTACCTGAGACAGATATGGATGTGATGGGTGGACTGTTCAGTGCAGAAGGAAGGTCTCTTCCAACCCAAGGCATTCATCCTGATGCCTACAATACATGGCATTCAGCTATTTATTTTGGAGTTCTACTCATCTGAAGAGGGAATCTCTCCAGGGTTGGTTTGTTTTTTCGGTTGGGTCTTTTTGTGGTTGTGTTTTTTTTGTGATAGTAGAAAAATGGGTAACATCTGAAGAGACTGTAGTCAAACCAAAGCCTTCAAAAAAAGAAACATACACACAGATGGAATCTCAAAAGACAGCTGGGATTCCCTGCAACTGAGAAACCCTGCTGTTTACCCCAAGAGATCATCACTTGTCAAGTGACAAAACTGAATATACATTCCATCATATATCCACAACCCTAATGCAAACTGAAGAAAATATTCACACAAAAAAATCCTCCCTAAGTTCCTTAATATTTTCCAGTTCTTCTCATGACGTCTGGTTCTTATCAATAACAAATACAGCTGCTGATAATTGTGCCTAACACAAATTAAATGTGCACTAAACACTGACATCATTTCATGTTACCTACCTGGAATGCATTTCTTTCAAAACTATAAAATAAATGTATATAAAGTTCCACTGTCAATCAGGTCCAAAGTAACAGGCAGTGAGAAAGCAACCTTAGCTTGTTCTGTTTAAACCAGAGCACCCTTGGATCCCACTTCAAACTCTTTAGCCAAACTTAGGGGGTAAAAATAATTAATTAAAATAATTAAAAATAATTAATTACATACTGAAGCATCTAGTCCCAGCTGAGCTTCCCAATGACTCCTTCTAGCTGCTGCCCATGAGATGCTGGAGGAGGTGACCACCATGTACTGGGGATATAAATGGAAATGCTGGAAAGCAGAGCTCTGGACACTCAGTGAGCTCCATTCCCCTGCCCCCTCCACCTCATGCTGCTGCTCCTTCTACTCCTCTACTGCCCTCCTAGAAAGAGTCTTCACCTGGCTTCACTCCCCAGCTGCTCCTCATCTGCTCTCACCTATCCCGTCCATTTCCTACTTCAGGTAACTCCTCCCTTTCCCAAGGAGCATGGGAGACACAATGGTGTATTTATTTTTACATTTGGGGTATTTATCACTCTGCATTTTCATGGTATTTCTTCTACTACTCTCTGTCCTGTTCATTTAATTCATTTGGAAAGCAATGTGTGTATATTATATATATGTGTGTGTGTATTTATACAATGACTAGCACCAGGAAACTGTGTTCTTAGGTGCTGTGATCAGCATAAAATATAATTAGGATGTACTGCAAATTGACAATCCTGAGGGAGCCAGTTCAGTTGTGGTGAGTTGGTACCTGTGGGTAGCATCCCCATCACCACTGTCTTGGTGCTCAGGTGGGTGCTGACCCTCACAGTGCTGAACACTCATCTGCTGTGGGTGCTGAACCTTTCTGCTTTGCTCTGAAGCTGAATCCCTTGGATAATGCTATTTCTGAGATGACATCCACCTGCACTGATGGAATCAGACCATACAGTACTTATCTTTAGACAAGATATAATGCAGTGCTGCTTGCACACTTTCACATGGAATTATCAGTGCATTTTTTGGCAGTAATTTTGGATTGTATTTTTTCTTACACTGGAATGGCTGGTTTAAACCATCATTTCCAGAAGTCCAAATATCATGTAATTATGTATTTGCTGTTGTATAAGGAATCTATTGAAATAGAAAATAAAAAAAGATATGCATCAAGTCTTCTATGAACAGTGCATTGCACAAAAAGATACATTAAGTTGTATATTCTGCTTATTAGATATTATTATGGTTGTATTATTATTATTATTATTATTATTATTTTGTCTGGAACTGCAAACACATGAGTATTTTATTTTAGAAAGGTGAATGTTTTTTGTCATGAAAGGTGAGAAAAAATCATGTTTCAGCAGCAGTAAAGAGAGAGTTTTTTAACATTTTCCCCCATATTCCACTATTTTGACTGTATAATGCAGTGCAGCTTCATTAGCCTTTATGAAATACATATTTCATATATAGGCATTGTAGTCAGTGATGTAGGCATTATAGTGCAAATCTCTTGATAATGCATAACAACACTTGAACTTCAGTACACACAATGAATGCACACAAAATAATATAAATGTCTACCTAACCACTCTGAAATAGAATTTGAACAGAAAAAATCTGTGGTTTACTTCATCATTGTAAAAGATTTCGAGGCATGTTTTAATTTTAAAATTGTATAGATATCTGTATGAACTGGAAACATGGTATTTTCACAGTATAAATCCAATATATTCTGCTCAAGTTTGTTAAGACAGCATCCTCACTGAAGAGAGGAGTTTAACTCGACTCAACAATCAAGTAGTCACACGTGTGACTTTGATGAATGATTTCTAGTTCAGTTAAAACACCCCAGTTTATCTCCTTTTCAGATGATCCCTGACATATTTAGGAATCCTAATGCAGATTTTATGGCCCACACCTATGCCTGATGGTGCTAATGGACTAGACATAATGAATCATTCTAATTTGGATGAAAGGACCACACAACAGCGTGGCAGTCCTTTAGAGAATTGAGGCTCAATTCTGATCTTCCAGACTTATGAATGTGTTTTTGGGATTAGGCTCCTATCTGTACATCTGGTGAGTCTCCACGGGTGTACACTCAGCTAAGGATTCTGACCTTCCAGTGTTCTGTAGCCACTGTGTGGCCTTGGGATGTGAAAGGATTTCATTAAAACTGTATTTTAACAGTGATTTAATACAGAATTATAGGGCAAAACATAATTCCTCCTGACATCTTCATGTAGAAAATTCCATCACTGTGAAGCAGCCACCAGGACAGTTTCCACCCCGTGAGTATGGTGTAAACAGGAGAAACTGAGACACCCACCCAAATATTGTAAAATCAAGGACAGACTTCTTAGGGATGGCTTTAAAACCAGCTGCTTGTGTCCAAAAAAAACCAAGTTTAAATTCTCTCCTGTGAGACAGTGCTGCTAGTTGGCACGTGGCTGCATTATGCATGACTCTTGACTGCTTATGTAAAAATTAACTGGAACAAGGTTCCATTAGTGACTTGAAATGTTACTCTGTGTTTTCTTGTCTACAAGTGATGAGGAGAGGCATTAACTCTACATATATATAAAGTATTGATGAAAAAGGTTGAAAATAATTGGAATTTTTGTTTAGTCTCTATTAGCTTAAAACTTCTACTTTCTGGTGTATCAAATGTGGAATGCTGCAAATTTCCTTTTGCTGGTTAAGCTTTTATAAGATGCACGAGGAGATTTAATGGGAAAATTTTAATTTTTTTTGATTCCACTGGAAATCCCTTTCCAAATATTATCAGTGACAAAACCAACAAAATATTCTAATAGACTTCACAGGAAAATTAGTTCAGCAGAAATGAATATATGACTATGAAGTATTTTAGCAGTTTTGATCTTCTTCCCAATTCATCAAATTTTGCAGGGATATAAAAATAAATAACAATGATACCGAGTAGCAACTTGATATGGGGATTTCAGAGAAAATACCCTTGAAAATTCTGTGCTTTTTCATCAATATGATCTTTCACATATCTGAATTATGGATTAATGGTTCTTACATTTTCTTTATCATTTCAGGAGGCTTGGACCAAGAAGATGAACTGGGCAGAGCAGAACCTTTCCCTTGCAAGCAGTTACTTATTCCAGCTGAAGAATATGTTATACATAGTCTTTTTTTTTTTTCCCACACAGCCTTAAAACAGTGAGGATTTTTTTTTCTATCACATAAAAAAAAAAAAGAAAATTAAGTTCCCTAAAATGCCTCACAGCAGATTAAAAGGATCCTGATGTTTTGTAGCTTGTATGACACAGTGGTGTGATGCAGCTCTCATTTACATTGCTTCAGTGCACTGATTATGTACAGCACGATGAAGAACTTGCAACTATGCAAGTTTTCCATGGGAAAAAAAAAAAAAAAAAAGAAGTTTTTCAAAGAATGGGTGAAGGTCCTTCACTGGGACTGGAGATAATGATGGAGAGTCCAGCAGCGGGACTGGTGAGTTTGGGGCTCTGGTTCCACTAAGACTCAACAAACAGCTCAGATCAGAATCTAAAGTGCAGGAAAACAGCCTGTAGCTTCGAGATTAGCTTCCCCACACTATTCCTGAGCTAAGCCAGTACAAACATCATCATGAATGCATAATTATGATTATGCACGACACTATGCATAACAGATCTTAAAATCTGGAAACAAAGAAGTAGTGTCGGAATGCTTTTCTCAGGCTTTGGGTTTTGAACACAATGAAGCTGGGTGGAAGGCTAAAAGACTTTAAGGAAAAACAGTTCCAAGAAAATACATTTTCCTTGGAAAATTCATTCAGATACTCACGAAACATTTGCACATAAAAGAAGGGCTGAAAGGGAGACAGGGACGTGCTGTTCTGTTTGTGACTTGAAAATCAGAATGAATGAAGCCCAAACCCCTCCCACTTCAAAATATTTTAGGGAACTCAAAAAAACAATCACTTGTAACGTTAAGACAAAGGAGCTGGCAGCTTGGCAAGTTGGTTTTTGTTTTTCTCAGAAAAAGACAAATCAATATTTTGAAATGTGCAGCAAGAATCTGACTATGAACCCAACGTCCATTTGTGGGACTGATGGATATGCACAGCCTGCTGTCCTCATCTAAATGATTAATAAAAGAGGGATGCAGCTCATTTAAAGGGAGTTGATCTATTCATTCTCTTTCATGTGTAGCTACAAACCAGTGTGAAAATAATGAATGGAATAACTGGGTATGACTACAGAATATTGGTCTCAAACTCTTGCAGTCTGATTAAACCACTTAAGGACAGCAGTGCTTCAGCTCCATCTTCTCTAAGAGGACCCTTGGGAGTTGTAAAGTGTTTGTTTGGGATCACAGGTCCAAGGAGAGGACCTCCAGGGGAAATGAGCTGACTTGCAAAAGTAGGGAGCATCACAAAGAGCAACAAATTTGCACCTAGTTTATACGAGTGAGGTTCATTGTCTTTCTTTTTTTCTTTCTGTGAAATTAAATCTCAGAGCAGTAATAAGAATCACACTAGGTACCACCATACTGTGGACTGAATTCAAGTCATTAGAAAACTATTCTACTGTTGGCTCAGATCAACAAAATAATGTGGGTTTTTTTTCATTCCAAAAGGTAGATTTTCCTTGAAGGCTTTTCCTGATTCAAAGAAAAAAAAATCTGTTCTGCTTCCAATAAATTTTTCAAATAATTTTTCAGATACCTGAGAAAGAAAAAAAAAAAAAAGCCAGCTTCCAAATGTTCCTAATACTTCAATATCCCTGTATAGTGAATAAAAGGACAAGAAAGCCCCTCTTTAGTGCATGTGTTACGGAGCCAAGAGCACAACCAAGCACCACAAACAGCATCAGTCGATGAAATATCAAAAGAAGCAGCTTTAGAAACTGGCAGAGTTAGAGAAGCCCAAGGTAGCAAACTACAAAAGTTAGTCCAACTTTCTACTAGAATTTCTCTTCATCTTGTCACAGCATGAAAATGCTCCAGCCCCCCTGCTGGTTTCCAACAACTACCACACAGCACTGGGCACCCCGGGGCAGGGAAGCATCCCTGCTCCCAGGAGATACTGGTCTCCAGGTGAGGTGGGAGGCCACCACCAGTATGGGCCACTGGGCTTGAGGATGCAAACTCCAGGCTCTCAGCAGCCCTGCAGTGCTCACAAGCCCTCTTGGCTGCTGAGGGAAGGCAATGAAGAGCTGCCTGGTGTCCACAGCTCAGATCCCATCTGCCCAGCGAGGGGCTGTGTCCGTGGAGCTTGTGAGCCTCTGGCAGCTTCTGCTAATCAAGGGATGACAGTTGGGTGGTGAACACTCCCACATCTGCTTCTCTGCCACACAGGTGGCCTTTGCTAAGCTGTGGCTGGCACAGGGAGAGCACGAGCTGTGACATGGAACAGAAGCAGCTGAGTCCAACCCCACGCTGGCTGTGGCACAGCCTCCCGCTCAGAACTGGGATGCTCAGACCAAGCTCTTTGCTGCACACAGTACAGGTGACACCAGCCTCTGCCCTCTGAAAGTTCCAGTGAAACTTGATTTACAGCCACCCCTTGGGCAGTGGGAGAGCACTGGGAGAGCAGAGGGAGAGCTGGACAAAGAGTGATGGGAGGTGGGGCGACGGGTTCCCCTAGTATTATAAAAATGCATCTTACTCTGGTTTTAATCAATGAACCTTATCCAGCAATCAAGGCAGATATATAATAAGCTGAGCTACTCTGTAAATCTAAACATTCCCCACAAATAGAAAAGATACAGCCTGAGCCCTCTGATTGTTACTACGGCAACTATCTAAAATGAAAATCTGCTTAACCCTTTGCATGCTGCAGCCACCCATGCATCAGTGTGAGCTGACTCCTGTGCACTTATCTCTCCTTTTTCCCCCTCCAGAAATTCATAATTGTATTGCTTCGCAGTAGTTATGCTCTGCTTATCCTATTTGAGACTGAAAGGGCTGCAATAGGTGGTAGCATCATATGTACAGATGAGTTTTGTTACTTGCTTATTACTGGGATTACAGTTCAAAAAAACAACTAATAAAACGCAAGAGGAAATCCCCAGATTACTCCACAAGGCCCAGGATTTTGATTAAAACCCTGACAACAGGAATGGGATGCTTTCTAGTAAACCCCACCACTTTTTTTCTTTTAGTTATGGAATAATTTAACTGTAAAGGTTATTTGTCAGGGGAATTATTTCTCCACAGTGCATTATAAATAGGCTACTTTCAAAATGGCTTTTTTTTTTTTTTATTGCTTCTGTGTCAGTCCTGCACAGAAGGCTGCTATTTTCACAAAACTCTATGGCATTCCCAAGTACGTTGCTGAAGACAAATAAGCAACATCCCAATTTATTCCTGCTGAACAAGAAGTGCTCAACTGGTATTTTACTGCATTCACTTCACTTAATTCAACACTGATGAAGTTGAAAGGTCTTGGAGATTTTTGCAGAACGGAGGAACACACACATAACTTGGACCAATTAATAAATTCAAGACTTTTCTTTGTAAGAGAAAAAGTTACATGTAACTGAGCCCATCTACCTTGAAGTGACTCAAGCAGTGTGGATCTGAAGTTCTTTTTGGAATGTTGTCCATATTAAATCAAAGTTCATAAAATTTCCACTACATTAAAGTTTCCATGTACAACTCAATGGGAAGAATAACCAAACTGATTTTCTAAGATGAGTGAAACATCAGTATTGCTGTCTAACTCCGTGTTATTAAAATGAAAGGTTGAATAAAATTTTGTAAGTTTGCCTAGAATTGTTTCAAACTTGGATAAAACCATTGCTTTAAAAAAAAAGGCACTGTGTTCTTTGTTATCCCTGTGTATGTCAGTGCATGATGTCAGAAATCTAATGGGCACTGATCTTATTTACAGAAAACTGAACCCATTAAAGGGAATCACCCAGCTTTCTTTTTTTCCTCTTAATAAACACCTATGTTTCCAAAAAAGCTCAGAGATTTGCCTTCAGTACACAAACTGAAGAAGACACTCCAAGCACTGGGCAAAAAACCACCCCTCTGGTCTCACCCCAACATTTTTACTGTGTATGTAAAGCCTCCAGCTCATTTAGTGTTTGGAGCAGGATGAGGGAGGTGCACAGCACCTGTAAGGATGGTGCTGGAACACACACAGGTAAGAAAATGTTCACGAGGAGAATGACATGAATTAGTTTCTCTGACTCAGGATCCATTCCAACTGTATTTTTCCAACATCTGAAATACTTCCAATTTTTCTGTAACTAATTTGATCTACAGCATGAAAAGTAACTTACCTTTCACTTCTTTTTCTTTTTTTTTTTCCAAATCTTACTTATGAAATCAACTGGGCCACATTTGATGGAATTAAATTTCACATTTACAATACTATGATCATTAGATTCATCCTAGATGCCTTCCAAACATCAAGACTATTTATCAATGTTGATTATTTGCCAGAAATATGTCCAAAATAATCTAGAAACGTACTGGCTACTCAAAATACTAAACATATCAGGAATTCTTCAGTAATTCTAGGAGCAGATATCAACCCTAGTTTTCCAATATATTATTTCAAGTAAATACATAAATAGAAAAAAAACCCCAAACCAAAACAATCCCAAGTATTACCCCTTCATCACTTTTGCATGGTGGATGTTTTATACCCCACACTCCACCTCATTTCCACATGATCTTTAAATTGCTCTGCTTGCCTGCACTGCAGGAATCTCTAAGAAAACTTCATAGAAATCTATTACTCTAATGAAAAAAAAAAAAGGTAAATATTTAAGAATATACTATTTTGCAAAATATGACTTGATTTTGGGAAAAAAACCAAACACTCCTTGTCCTTTAGATCAATAATAACACAGAAAAAATGTTCCAAATTCTGGCTAATTGTGTTATGAACTCTTTGATTGTTTTCTTTAAACTCAGCACTGGCTGCAAGTGTGCAAAATAAACTATTCAGTGGTGTTTTGTGCAAACATCAGGTCGAAGACTAACAATTAACAAAGGCAATCCTATCTGTCCAGGCACATCTATTCAGTTATGCAGGCTCATCTGTAGTTCCCTAATAGACAAGCAAACAGACAATGGATCACATTTTACTCTCAGCACCACAGACACTATTCCCATTGAAGTTGAAAGGAATTGCACCTGTGGTTCAGATAACAGAATTTAACTCAGCCTCTGCAAGTCATGCTTTGTAGTTTCTGCACTGTCAAAGATTTTATGATGTTAATAATTTCATGTTGTATTTAAAGAAAAAATAAATAAATGACCATGCTTCCCCCCTGGTCTCCCCTTACTGATCCTTCAGGTGTTTATTCCAGCAACAGCAGGAATTTCCGTGGAGCAAAGTTCAAGGATTACAGGCTTTGGATCACATAAACATTTACCCATAAGGAAGAAAATAACTACTATTTTATAAAAGCAGGTAATACTTGCCTTAATTTCTTATACATGTACCATCAGCATTTATATTCCGTGCCAATGCCATGAGCAGACAGTAAAGAATTCAATTTGTTGTTATTATTTTTTCAGCAAATGGTTTCCAACTAAAAGACTGCCAATGAGCTTAATCATCACGTAGAGAACCACCAAGTGAGCACAGTCCCATTCTTCCTGAAATCAATAACACACCCAGACTTACAAATCCCAACTTTTCTGTGTGCTGGGAGGAAAATGGATAGAAAGAAGCATAACATGTACCCACTGCAGTACTCGGGGAGAAGAGTAAAAGCTGGGATACTAAAACACACAGCATTGGACCACAATGGGGCACAATTAACTTGGTGAGAGGATGCCAATAGCAAGTAAATAAATCCAGTCAGGCACAGTTCATCCTAAGAACTCGAATTTTATATACCTGCCCTTCCCTGCATCCTTGTACATCCCCCAGCATCGTGCTGCAGGTGCTCAATCAGGAGATCCAGGCACCTCTGTTCCTACAGATTTTTCCTCTAAGGTTGCTGCAGCTAAGAATGACCACATATTTAGGGATTAAGCTCAAGGACACCTGCAGCATCATGTTCTTTAACTGCATTTGAGGACATGTACTTTGCAAAAAAGCTTCACTATTTCTCCCCCAGAGGAACAGTGCTTCTTTGCACCGAGGGTTCAAAAAAAATAAAAATAAAAATAAAATTAAAAAAAAATTGTATTTCAACGTCTCTATAGAGTTATAGATTTCAATCCTTACTTGAGAATCTGAAAAGGCTGCTCAGGCAAAGTGCTTGCTGCCATTGTACCTTCTGTACTCCTGCCAAAAGGATGTTGGAAGGAGAGAACAAAATCTATGTAAAACTAGCTAGAATTTTGTTTTTCCTACTACTTTGAACAATGCTTACTTCAGCAATGAACATTTAGATGAGAGGATCCCTATATTAAGCTCTCATGGTCAGTTAAGCTTTGCCTTATGAAAGTCACTCAATTTTCTTGTACTTCCCCAAGAGATTGTGTGAAGGAGGTATTACTTTCCTTTTTGAAAGGAAAAGGGTAAAATACTTCAAACACATGTATGTTACCTGAAAACAAAACAACCAGGACATTCATTTGTCAGCAAGAGAATTATTTGAATATTCAAATGACTTTTTTTGAAGAATTCATCCATTTTCAAATCAGTTCTGTGGATCCATCACCAAGAGAAATGACACAGAAAGCAGACAGAGCCACACAAATAAAACCAGAGAGAGCCAGTAAGGGCACTGCATGAGAAGAGCTCTAAAAACACTCTCTGAATCACTGTTTTATTCAGCTAAAGCATTTTTAAGAGCCAAGATGAAGGATCTAGGCTCATTTAATAAACTGTGGCCACGGTATCTTTTATCAGTAGAAGTTTTGCTAGCTTTCATTAGTTCTGAAAGATTTAATGCTTAATAGATTGAATAACTATAATTTATACTAGCAGTTATTCAGGTTCTTGACTCTTTTTACACATGGATATTTTATCTTTTAGCAACCTTCATCTTATTTTTCATTATATTCTCTTATACTTTGTATTTCATTTGATGTTTTAGTGACTGTTAAGGAAAAAGAAGAGGCGAGATATATGAAGGGAGTCCTGGAATCATCCTCTTTCTCATTCTGAACATCACTATTAAATTCAGAAATCATTCAGCAGACACTAGGTAATCACCATTATGCCAAAGGATTACGTTATATAACAAGAGCTGCACCAGCTTGTGCTAAGAAACATTTGACTTCAAACTACATGCTAAAATCAACAGGAATATACTATCTTAAATACTTGAGCAAAACTCAGTAAAAGATACAGTAGGCAAACATTGTAGTCAGCTCAGCAGTGATTACCAACTCATGCTCCAAATTCACTATAAAATGAAAATCAATATTTCCACAAGTTCCTGCAACATAAAAGATAACCTTCATTGATTTTTCTAGACTTAGGCCTCACTGATAAAATCTAATATAAATTTTCAACCACGAGGATTTGGATCAGAGCAGGGGTGATAAGTCCTGCACATCTCTTAAGAGGTGGAGAATTTTTTTTTTTTAAAGTGCACGTTCATACTATTTATAATTTGCCCTGTGCAAGTGAAAGCCTTTTCCACCACTGCTATCAGGAATCTCTTCTAATTTTTATTACTGTGAGGCTAAAGCCTGTTCCAGATAATTTGGAAATTTCAGGGGAATTGTGATAGGGCTGATGGTGCAGCCCTGGCTGACTTGAGAAAAGAGCTAACCCGTAATAGCCTCCATGGCCGTGCTGATTAAATGTTGCCATAGATGAAAGGCCTGCCATCGCCGCAATAAATTAACCAATCACACAAATCCCAAGTCACTGCTAATCCTTCCTTGATACTCTGATCCTCTGATCAGCTCAAGGAGGTAAAGAAACTGGCTTGTGACGCTTGGTGCTCTAACCCCTGGATTTCATGTACACAACGAGCTAATGATATCTTGCTGACCAGTTCAATGGGATGAACTTCTCTCACAACCCTTAGGGAACACTGTGGCCTTCTTTAGAAAAAAAAAATGACAAGCACATGGCAGGTTTTGTGTTTCACTCTGAGACTGTGAGGAAACTAACCAGCACTTGTTAACCACGATCAGCATCAGGCCCACGCTGGATTTTACAAGTGTGAGCGATGGATTAAACAGGGACTGAGACTAAACCAAGAATAAATGTCCAAAGAAATGTGATTAAGCTACCTGCTTTCCCACAGGGAAGTTTGCTACCTTTCCTGCTAGTCCAGTTTGGAGCCTGTTGTCCCAGTGTGGGGAGTGGGAAGGAGGATGGATCCACAGAGGCGAGAGTGTGAGGGAGAGGAAAAGTCCCTTTACCTCTTACACACTCAACTGTACTGCCACAGTGTGTTTATAGTCAGAGATAGACATAGACTCGTTGAATCAATTAACAGAAGGCCTGAACACATGCAGCATTTTCTCATTAATTATGTGAATGCTGCCTTTCCAATACGCTTGGTGAAATTGAGTCTGTGCAGTCTGCATTAGTGTACTTCATAATTGGGGAAACTCTTTTTGTTTTGCAGTAATTGGTTGCTAAAAGTCAGAAAGCTCTGGGGCTTGCCTCTAGGGCTTCCACACATAAAGAGTTTTGAAAGTACTTCATTATCTCTCCTGGACAGTTCTGTGAAATTAAAACTGGTTTTTCCTTCTTTGAGGAAGTGGCTTGAAGTAGAGTTGCCAGAAAGAGTCCAGGCATGTGTGGTGTGTGTAAGGGCACGTATGTCTGTGAGTGTGCAAAAACACACATATACATGAACAACCATGTGCCTCTGGCTCATCTCAGACTGTTATCACTGAAGTCAACACAAACACGAAGCACACAGGATTTGACCACTGGTAATTTCTGTGAGGTCTCCAGATACGAGTGGATAGCTCCAATTCCTTGAGAATTTCTTTTTCCAGACTCAAACGATCAAAGCCAATCATACTGGAGTGATTTGCCAACCTAAATCCCTAAGATTTGGGAAAGTGTCCCATTGGTCAGACTAGACATAATCTATAAAAACTAGTATGTCATTTGGAAGAGCCATAAGTACTAGAGAATTACTATCCTTTATTGCCTGTCTTTTACCCTTTCACTCACCTCTTTGCTCTCCTGTCTCTTGGAAGGAGGGGAAATACAGACCAGTGAGCCCAGCAGCAAGTCTCAATGGAATGAATAAGAACATCACAAGGAAGCATTTCCCTCCCTCCCTGCAAGCCTCTGTGAGCCAGCATTTCCCAGTAACATGGCTACCTCTGGCAAAAACTATCTCCCAAGAACAGCAGATGTTAGTGCAGTCCAGAAAGGTACTTAAAGTACATTTTATTCAACAGAACCACAGGGGCTGGAAGAAATTAAATGGGGCTCTTCTGTCAGATTTAATCCTTTTGATTTTATCTCTGATGCCTCATACAGGCTAATGTGCACCTACTTTAATGCTGCACTTATTCAAGTTAACTATACTGCACGCTTAATATTTTAACTTTTACTGGCTATCAGAGCAATACAGATCATTCTTTATGATAAATCATTAAATTAATATGCTTTAAAAATGATACCTTGTGGAAGTGGTTTTTGCATACACAGATTCTCAGGCTTGATAGGCCGTCGTAAAGCTCAAACTAAAATGATTGATAGTTTAATAATAAAGAAAAAGAATCAAGGCTGATTATTTACATATATGAGTATTTATACCTTATGGGGAAGGACCCACACATGCTCAGTATATATCCCTTGCTTTGTCAGGGCTTGGGCCATCCACTAAAAGAATGACAGCGTGCTCTCTATTTAATCCCTCTTCCTTCCCAAAGGGGAAGAGAAAAGGAATAGGAAGAGAGACTTATGGATTAGAAAACTAAACCAGCTTCAATAAAAATACTCCTAATAAAATGAAACCAAAATATACACAAAACCAATATAAACCCAACACCCCTGATGGCAATCGTGCTTCCACCATCAGTAACACTGTGAAGCAGGCACTGAGGAAGACTGGATTCAGTGGCAGATGGGAACAGAATTCAGGAGCTGCATTCTGGAAGTGGATCCAGGAACACACAGTTTGGGATCACAGGCAGAATGGACACTCTTCCTTGGACACCAGCCACTGAAGGAGAGAGCCTGACTCTTGTGATGTATATGGGATGTAATCCCTTGTTGTCCAGTTTAGGGTCACCTGTCCTGGCTGCTCCTCCCCACAGGTGTGGCCTCTTTTCTTTCTGCACCCCTGCAACGTGGTCAGTGAGATTTAGCAGTGACCTTGGTCTGCATTCCAGTCCTTGGTAGTAACTGTAAACACAGAGTGTTATCACTGCTGGGAGCAGACACCGTCTGCAAAACCATGCTGCCAGCTTCAGAAAGTGCAGCTCCTCAGAACAGCCTTAGCCAAAAAGGAAAATGCCTGAACAGCGTTAGCTCTTTTCTAACTCAAACCAGGACACTAGGTAGATGCTGAGGGCTTTTTTTCCACGCCAGCATCACAACAGCTAAGAAGAAGAGCCATTCCATCTCTGCTGAATGAAGGAATTCTCCAAAGCCAACCAACGCAACGGCCTTGGACATATTCAAACCTCTCCTTGGCCATACCACTGGCCTTCCTCATACAACTCTGAACTCAACCTTTTGTTGGAGGAAGGCTGCACCATATTTATGCATAAAGATAGCAATTCCTGCCTCCAGAAGTGAAAACTGAAAAAAAAAAATACACGTACATCAGTGATTGCCCACACGAAGCCCACAGATGGAGTCCATGCTCTGAAAACTTCAGTCACTGGCTAACAAAAACTCTATCTCCTGCTTTTCTGCAAATAGTATGGATAGACTAGATTACAGTATCTTTTGAGAAGCTAAAATAGCATTCAGAAGGGAGATTTATAGCACTATATTCATCTTTTCTCATGAAATCATAAAACTCATAGTACAGCAGGCATAGAATCCATTGCAATCAAATCACTAAAGAAGGCAGTAGGAAAGAGAGCTTGCTCAATTTTTCTGGGAACAGAGAAGGTGGACTTCATCCAAAGATTGGCTCCTTTATACTTCTGCTGGAATTTTTCTATTACCATTAAAAAAAAAAAAAGGGGGGGGGGAAGAAAACCATCTTTGTATTTCAAATAATCTCCAATATATGCCATCCTACACTATTATTATGGAAACTTAAAAAATTAAAAGACCCTCAGATTTTCTTAATGTATTTATGACTATATAAAAATAGACCTTACTATGTCCTTCACTTCAGGTGACAATTTCACTGACAGCATTGTCTGGTTTGGCTGAATAACGGTCCCAAGCAAGGGGATGAATTTGTTGCAAGGAAAGCTGTCTTCATTTCTATTTCCTCCATTTCCATTACGTCCCTGTTTTGATAACTCTCCACTTACTGGGTGCACAGTGTTTTAAATTTTCATTTCCAATGTGCTAATGTCAATTCCCATCACCAGTGTCTGGCAAAAGGGATGATGTGAAGTTCATCCCCAGTGTCGCTGCTGGTTTAGGTGCAGGGTCGTGGTGTTATTTTAAGGTCAGCACGATGCTCAGAGTGATTTTACAAAGCAAGTGGGTCAGTCAGGTAACTGTGTAAGGTTCCTAAACATGACCAGCTCTGCAGGCAGCATTACCAGCAAATAACAAGGGTAGGGATGCAAAACTACAAGCGTGCAATAAGAGCTGATTTAAAAGAAGTAACTCGTGCATTTCCACGTGCAAGCTGCATCATCTTCTCACTGAATTCTTTGTCAAAGAACAAAGTAATCAAATTTTAAAGTTTTTACTACAATAACCTTGGGTCCCCTAGGGAATATTCAGAGAAATATGAGAGAGGTTTTAATACCTGGAAGCACAGCTACATTATGGTGAGGTCAATTTAGGAGCACTATTGAGACTCTAGGCCATAATGACTCCATATGGAGCCGGATAGTAGCTAAGGTAATAAACTTGCACAGTGTGATTTCTTTGCTCAGTGCAATACTAGCATAATTCAGCAGTTACTCATCTTTCATTCAATGGAGAGGGCTTTTTCCCCCCTGTTTTTAAGAGCTGCCATGTGCTCGTGCTTTCCTCCTCATCACAGAAGGTTTACCAATCCAAAGAAAACATTAACTGGATTCCAAATGAAAAACTGAATTTTATGAGTGTCTGAACGCCATAGAAAAAGGAAATTCCTCAGTCCTCAACCCCTACACAAAGATGTAGCTGTTTGTCTTAGACACTGGTGTTAAATGGATATTGGCCTTAGCTTCCAGAGTAATAAGACACTAAATGCATTTGAGGACAGAGAAATAAGAAATTGGGGACAGCTGCGGACAGCAGATTTGGGACACTGGTATCATGTATGTAACAAATCTTTATTAATAAGTACATTAAATCCCATATTTTTCATTTATAACCACTGCATAATTTCCTGTTAACACTTCATGTAAATTCCAGATAAGGTAATAATTTTTTTTCAGAATTCTATTTCTGTTTCATTATATGTTCTACACTCTGCCCCACAGGTCAGTCGCATGATTGAAGTTTTATGCCTCATTAAAATTCCCCTAGTTAAAACATGGAGACAGAATTTTGGTCATTCCTTTCTCCACAACTACAATTAACCATTCCGCTGGAATCTTGTATTACTGCAATCCAAGTTTAAAAATTACTGTGTGGTGAGATGGTCAAGGGGTCTAAATGTCCTAAACATAAGGCTCTTATCTTTCTTTGCTCCAATGACTGAAAAACCTTGCACCACCACCTCCCAGTTCAGTATTTCTAGCTAGCAGCTGCTATCAGAAACCTAAATAACAAAAATATGCAAACTTGCACACTAATTCCCTTTGGAGATAGATCTTGGCTGCAGCCCTGTCATAAATCAGAGAATTTCGATATGAAATGAGGCAAGCAGCTCTAATCATTTCTGCATTTCAAATTGGATCACTGGCTCAATCACTGGGCTTTTTTAAACTGCTTGCCTAAGAGCAAATGTGAGGCGGGAGATAATTCTGAAGAAATCTCTTCTTTTGTGGCCGTAGAACTCTTTTAACTGTTTCAAGACTGAAGGCCACATTTCAGTGATAATAACATATATCTGCTGTGAGAGATATGGATCCTTAAAGACATCTTCCCTCCCTTTCAACTCATAGAATTCCATCAATATCTGCATACATTATATATATTAATATATGTGCATGTGCATATGGGTGTTTGTGTGCATAAAAAGAGAGAGAGAGAAAAGAGGAGAGAAACATCTGACATGTAGCCTCAGTATATTTCCCTTTAGAAATTTCCCTTCTGACTTGCCTGGCTCGGTGAGGCTTCCAATGGCTGCAGCAACCACCTAGTTAACTTTGTACACACATATGCAGCCACTTTGGAAATTCATTTAACAATGGAAACAAAACTGCAAAGAAACAAGGGGGGAAATTTAAGCTCCAGCCATGGGTTTTGGGAGCCCAGGGTTGGGAGTCAAAAAATTCAAACAACTAATCAAGGTAAACAAAGGTCTTCAGCAATCACACAGGACATCCAAAGACCTCTCCTTGCCCACCAAAGTCATTAAACTCTCCATGACTATACCACCGATTTTCTATTTTTATATCTTACCCAAACTATAAAAAAAATTGCAAAAATTACCCTTTAAATCACTGTCTTGAACAGCACCCTCTTTACTCTCCATTTTGATGCTCAGAGTATCCCCTCTTTTACACCCAAATAATACAACTGATTTGTTGCAGATTCAGTATCCTCACTGCAGTGCTTTGAAATTGAATATAACTCTATTATCAGTAGGCTTTTGTAATCTTGTGTAAGCCTAATAGTGATCAGATGGAATTTTACAGCTACACTCCCTGAATTTTGAGGACTAATTTAAAATGTTTATCAAATTTTTGTTTTACCCAGAAAAAAAAAAATTCACCGTACGAGTATTTTTTTTTTCCTTTCCTATTTTCACCTTCTAATGCCTCACAGTCTATTTTTCTTTTGGGAGCTGAACACATGATTTTTGCATACATAATTTTCTGCTCCCTCCTTTATTACTATTTAGTGAACGGAATCATTCAAAACTGATCCAGAGTTTTGATGAATTTAGTTTTACTGCCAAGTATTAGTGGTGCAGACACGAAGCAAGTAACACTGTTTTGAATTCTTTCATCTAACTTTGAAGATATGCTGGTGGGTAAGAGCATCCCCAAACTCTGCCCTGCCTCCCATACATGATTCTGTCAAGTTTATATATATATATATATATATATATATGTACTTTTTTTCAGGCAGTTTGACAGCTGCACGTGCCATATTGTTGGTGTTCTCCTATTCTGCCATGCACACAGAAATGAGAAATCTAAAGGATTCCTGTCAGGGTTACCAGATGTTATGCTGAGGAGCCCAGATCACCAACAGATGTGACCCTGCACCTCATGGCACCTAATATGGAAATCTGGAGCCAGCACACCCGTGAGGTTCAGATGATTCTCTGGGTCTCCTGGAGCTGGGCTCTTCTCCTTGGTAATGGTTTGGGCTTTGTTAAACCTCCAAATTAATTCCCCTCTGCCTGAACGAAGTTTGGAAGAAGGCTCAACTCCAAAGTGATTCAAGATCACCACAAGTCCAAGCCTTTCAGTGCAGCACCATTGTCTGTGGGACTACCTGAGCTCAGTGCTCAGTAGCTGGGCACTATCCTGCAGGACCTGCAAAATCAGGCCATGGACCAGCACTCCTAAACCCCAAGCCCAGTAACACTATCAACCAGCCTGGCATTCCTCTTTCTCTCTTCTATTCCAAACAATACTCCAGTGTTAATACATCCAGCCTCATGGGGTCTTGCCCATTAAGTTTGAGGATTTGAATCTCATGAATGTGGAATCTGCATTGTTCTCAGCTGAGGTCACTTTGCTGAGCATGTAGGGACACGTGGGCTGCTTCAGCAGCTTACAAGTGTAACAGAATTGTCAAACTCATTGTGAGCTCACCTCTGTTCCCTCCGTGTCTCGGGGCATGCAATCTCCAATCCTTCTGCTTCAGGTGGGAGTTAACACCATACCTTGAAGCTGCTTTAGGAGCAGGGTGCTTGGTGTGGCTTCTCTAACTTGTCTAACCACCACTGGTAAGAACTTGGAATTGTCTTGCCTCATCCCACCCATCCCCCCCCCCATATTTTTCTACTCAAGAAGGGCCTGAACTACACACAGCAGCTCATATTGTAAGACAGCAGCCCTGTACCAGGTCTGGAATTACCCTCCAAAGTACATCAGGCATCATGATTGAAGTGATTAAAAAGGTGCCAGCAAAAGTTCAATTGAGCAACCACTGGTATTTTTCATGTATGTTACCCTATTTTCCCCTCTCCCTGCACTGGTTTAAGAAGTCCTTATTATGAATGTTGCCTTTCTGCTAAAAACAGAACAAACAGTTCACCATAAAGTTTTAATTTTATGTTAATTTTCTGATAGTATCTATCTCTTCTTCACTTGCATGCAAAATCAATGTCCACTGAAAAAAATAAAAATTCAATACAGATCACATTGAACTGCTTAAACATGACCTCAGGCTCCTTCTACACAACACTAAATGAAGGTAAATGGTAGCAGTTTATGGAAAACAGCTGTTTTCATACAGATGTTTCTCATAAGCACTGGCTGTAGTGTAGCTGTAGACAGGTGCACAGAGCTGCTGTATGCCACCAAGTTACACATTTCTTCTCTCTCTTGGGATAAATAATGTTTTTTACTGGTTACCCTGCTGCTGCTGTTCTCCTTGTCAGCACAGCAGAGCTGAATAGCTTCTCTGAGCCTAGGTGCACAGCAGCTTCTCCATTATTAACATTCAATGCAACGTTACTAAAATTCCAATAGTTGTAATATAATGAAGCATTTTGGGCTTCACAGTCCTAAAAAGTGTCAATCCAATGTCATGATAATAGAAGAGTGCAAATGAAGAACAGATCTGCACAGCATGGCACAGAAACACCCTCCCACTACACACAGCTTCCAGCACTCGTAGGAATCAGTTGTCTCCAAGCTTTCTAGGCTGTGAGCACACACTGCTGGCTCATATTCAGATTTTCATCCACCACTACCCCCAAGTCCTTCTTCACAGGGCTGCTCTCAATCCATCTGCCCAGCCTGTGTCTGTGTTTGGCACTGCCCACGGGCACACCTTGCACTCAGCCTTGGGGAACTCATGGGATTTGCACAGACCACTCTTCCCAAGGTCACTCTGGACAGCATCTCTTCCCTCTGGCCTGTCAACCACTATGTTGTGATGTCAGGTAGATGCCATCAGTTGCTCTTCCCTTACCAGTTTCCAGAGCACCTGCTCCATGATCTTGCTGGGCACAGAGGAGAGAGAACCTGGCCTGCAATTCCCTTGGTCTTCCTTTTTCCCTTTTTAACATGGGTGTGATGTTTCCCCCTTCCCACTCAGTGGGAATTTTGCCAGGCTGACTTATCAAGTATGATGGTCAGGGGCTCAGCCCCTTCCCCTGACAGTTCCCTCAGGAACCACAGATGCATCTCACCAGGTCCCATGAAGTTTCTAAGAACCTTGAGGTTTCTTAGATGACCTCAAATCTGATCTCTTACAGTATGAGCTTCTTAGTTCTCCCATTCCCTGCCTTTACCTTCTCTGACTTGGGTTGGTGTGGATGGAGCACTTGCTGATGAAGACTGAGACTAAAAAAGTCATCAAGAGCCTCAGATGTCTCCTGATATCCCCCATTTCCTTCTGGAGAGGGACCACATTTTCCCTAGCATTCATTTCATCACTGACATAACTATAGAAACTTCTCTTCTTGTCTGTGATGCCCCTGGACAGATTTGATTCTACCAGGGCTGTCCCTTTCCTAACCTGTTCCCTGGCTGCTCAGTCACTTTCTCTGTATTCCTCCCAGGTTACCCATTGTTCCTTTCACCCTTTGGAGACTCCTTTTTGTGTCTGAATTTATCCAGGAGCTCCTTGTTCATCCATGCAGGCCTCCTGCTGCTTTGGCCTGACTGGCTCTTTGCTGGGTTGCATCACTCACTCATAACTTCATATGAAAATCTGTGGAATTCCAGACAATTCCATGTGTCTTTTTTTTTTTTTTTCTACAATGTGAAATTTCTGGCAAAATAAAAGTATTTCAGGGATGTATAGATGTGTATATATATTTTTAACTTACAAAGGAACTAAATATTTTCTACAGGAACTGTACAGAGAACTAAATAAATTAAAATATAAACTTTTCTTTTTAATAGAAAAATACTAAGAAATACTAAGCACAACAGCTGCTTGTCAATTAAGACCAACGTCTAATGAGTGATTCCAAAGCAAAGGAGTGAAGTGCACTATTCAAACTAAGTGTATAAAGAAAGGGAAAATGCTGAAAGTATGATTCCAGCACCCTTATTTCCACTGAGGCTGAGCAACAGCAACTTTACCTTCTCCTGCAGCCTTCCTCACTCAGCTAAAAATGCAGCTAAAAGCTCCTGTACTAGGGAGATTCCATTAAAACAAGCACCTTTTATTTTTCCAGTTCAGATCTGTGTATTTCTTCTAATGTGCCCTTTTGAATGGTGAGAAAGAGAATACTAGTATATGATAAAAAAGACTTTTTTTTTTCCCTCATTCTGCTTTCTGTCTTTGCTTCATTTTACACAGGAATCTTTTCTCTTTACAATTCAGTGCAACATGTGTAAACATGGATTATACCACATCAGAAACCAAGTTAGCTATCTCAAGAGAATTTGTATCTCTGCTGTGTGCAAGTAAGCAGATTAATTCCTAGATCAGGCATTACCTAATGCATTTTCAATTCAATTTCTTATTTTCTTTTCGCACACAAGATCAGGGAAGTGGGATTATTTTATTAATTTAACTAATATTTTGCATGTTTTCCCTGTTATCTTTCTTTCCTCCAAAAATTTTTCTTAGCTCCTAGTGAGCGACTTACTAAGAGCAAGGATGTGTAAAGACAAGAGACCTAAGCCCTCAGCACCTTACAGACAAATAAATAGCATGGGGAGGGACAAACTTTTCCTGCCACTGCACCACCAGGAATAAGGAATTCTCACATATTTCAAACCTTCATCTGTAGCAGCACATCCTGCCTGGGGTAAACTCAGCTCTTGGATGAAATCTAGAAGATTATTTATTCACTGCCATTTCTGCTGCTTTTGTGGAAAAGCTCAGAAGTAGCACACGAGCCTGGCTGGTTTTATTCCAGCAGTGCCTGCTAGCACTGTTTAAGGTAAGGGTCTGTCAGCAAATCACAAAAGCATGGGATTTACTGGGTGGGATCAGCCCACTGGCCCATCCAGCCTGCCAGCTTGCCTCTGCTGAAGCAGAAGCCCTTAACACACCTGACTACTTGTGTGTGATGTTCAGCTTGGGCATGGGAAGAGGCATGGTCTCTGCACTGAAAGCTAATGCCCCAAGGCACCACCTGACTACATTCCTGTAACTAGCAGAGTAATCAGGAGTGATAAAGAGTAAAAAAAGTATAAAGATTCTTTTCTATTCAGCCCTACAACTAGCCACGGCAATGGGTGCACTGCCTTGAACAGGGAGACTAATCACACATTTTTGTTACCTTCAGTTGGCTTTGTTGGGTTTTTTTTTTAGCTTAAAACCACTTCAGACAGTGTACTCTAAATCAACTGCATTGGGCAAAGCTTGACATTGAGGAAGGGCAAGTCATTGAGAATTGATGAAGGTGTCTTGAAGGCCAGTAAGAAAAAAGACAGAGAAACCAGAGAAAGGAGAAGAAAGCACGACTGGAAAAATGGGCAAGGAGAGACTGGAAAGGTGAGGAGAAGATCTAAGGGGTAAGTGCCAGAAACAGAAATAAGAGAGAAATAGCAGGAAGTGGAGGAAGGGAAAGTGAAGGGAATCCATGGAGATGGAAAGAAAACTACATGAAGAGCAGCTGGGGTACAGAGAGTAGCAAAAGGCAGGCAATCAAACTTCTCCATAATGCTCTAGACTCCTGTTTAAGACCCTCCAGACCTGCACTACCAAGTGATCTCACAGAAATATCAGAAGGTCAGAATCTGAACCAGGTGTCACCCAGAGAGGTGTCTCCACGAAGATACGTAACAGCAGAAATTGTCAAATACTTTACTAAATAATCAGCCAAACATGCCAATAAAGAAATAAATAATTACATGGAGGTAGTGTCAATGGCTGGAGATGGTGCAGATCTCAAGGCATTTAGAGAGTTTTTGACCTGAGTTAAGCACAGCAAGGAGATTCATACCTCTTGAACTCTATGTTATAGTTGGTAGTTCTCCTACGTAATGGTTTCTTTCATCTAAAGCAAGGACTCATCCAGGGATTTTTATTTTTCCTAAAATGAGTAATTCACACACACACAGAAATTAGTTATTTCGGTTGTCACACCTCTCAGAGAATGTTGTTCCTCCCTCAAGTTAAAATTAACACAAATGACTGAAGAAGCAGAGATTTATTACAAAGGATTTATATATAAACCCTCTTATCAATACCAGCTTCTTTGTTCTAGACCCCTACAGATGGAAATATGAAGCTACAAATAACATTCACTTCCCAATGATAGACTGCGTTTGTATTTGACTGACTGGCCTACTGGAAACATTATTATCTGTGTAGGGATATTTAAGAGGCTAGTCAGGACACCAAGAACTGGGTTATACTGGTATTATATTATCTATATCCATATAATTATATATATATATATAATTATATATATCTAT
>JAOEGS010022745.1:0-33364 GCA_025447755.1 Corythornis vintsioides
AGTCCAACCCCCCTGCCTGAGCAGGGGCACCTAGACCAAGTCACCCAGGAACAGATCCAGGTGGGTCTGGAATGTCTTTTGAATAATACCATAGGATTATGCAAGAAGTTATTTTAGTTTATGATACACCTTTCTTAAAATACATGACTATGAGTCAAAAGAATGCAGTTGGTTTATTGTCTATTATTCTATCATAACAAAAAAGTGAGACTAATGTACACACAGCATTACAGTGAAAATATGACCTCAAAACCCATGAGTAAATTCATAGCCATGAGCCATTCACACTTTTGCCTCTGATGAAAACAGCATTTTAAACTTTCACAAGCCTTGTCTTTTGCAGATACGAGCTCATTTAGAAGCCTAAATTAGTGCTACATACATCACCTTTTGGAATATGTATTATACCTCAAATATCTGAGTGTGGAAAAGCAGCATGGGATAAGCAGAGCAGTACCTGCTGTACCCATCACTCATCCCCAGTTCTTCAGGGAAACAAACACAAGGCCATTATTCTCCTGGAGCTGTCTAGAGTGTTCAGGGCTGCATGATGGAGACGGGAACTATTTCTTTGGAAGATGGATTCATTTATTCTAGCTCTGACTGAAAGTGAACCAGTTAACTTTGGGCTGATTTGGATGAGGACCAAGGATCAATTCTGTTTTGCCAAGTCTTTCTTCTACTAATCACCAGAAGAAGTCTGCTAAAAAAAATATTAAAGATCTATGAATTTCTAATCATGGATTTAAAGGTAGTTCACCTTCTTTTTTAAACATAAATGAACAGTTGCATGAGGAATGAAAATGTTACCACATAGCAGGCTCTCCATAAAGTCTCACTACTTATATAGAATATAAATTCACCTCATAAAAGGTCAGGAATGAATACAAAACAATTTGGATCTCACAACCAGGTTCTTAATAAGGAAAGAAATGAATGAAAAATTCCATCTACCTTGCACTGTGTTTGGGGGCAGACATAAGCAGTCATTAGAAATGACTGGAGAACCGTGGAGGGGAAAAAAAGCCAAATAAAGCCAGAGACCCACAGGAGCATTTTCGAAACCACAAGGAGTGACAGCAAAATGAAGTGAAGGCAGTTAGGGTGGCTTGGTTTTGAAAACTTGGACCAATCTGGAAAGTGACAGAATAGTGAAGCACTGGCCTCAAGGCGGGAGGGAAAGCTGCAAAGATGAAGCTGTTTTCTCCACAGTGCATTATACTGCAGAGGCTGCAGAGTCCTGGGCACTGCATGACCAAAGGTGTGCTCACTGAGGACCTGCTGCTGCCCCTCACCAGGAACCCTTCTTGCTGAGTCCATTTATGACAGCAGTGCCCACTCTGAGCTTATGGACCAAGTGCTTTGTGTTGCTGCTTCAACATCTGTGGCATGAGTGTGCCCAGCAGTTCAGCACTGGGGTCATCACTAACAGCCTAGACACACATTCTCCTCATTTATTCCAAGGGTTATGGAATGAACCACTGAAGAAAACACTGCAGAAAACATCAGGGCTTTAGTGCAGTTACTGACACCACCAGCTTTTCCTTCTACAAATATTTATCACAAACCAGCAGTAAACCAATTTCGTATTTTTTATCAATTTAGCCAAGCTCATTTTCAAAATAGTGATTATATCAAAAGACTAATTTTAAGAAACCTCTGAAGGCAAGAAATTTTTTAACCTTACTGTGGCTTATCAGCAAGATTAAATTCCTACTATTGATGTTCTGAGAACTGCTATGCTGACAAATTAAAGGCTACTAGAAAATAAAAGTGTTCATTATATCCCTGGAAGAACTATGATAATAAAGATGATTATATGATGAATATGTCCTAAAAAACACTTGAATGGAGCCTGGTCATTTCCATTTTGAGAGGCATGGTTTTTCATAAGCTTTTGCAATAAAGCAATATAATTACACAGAGAAAAAAAAATCCAATAACAGCAATTAAATAGTTATGTTTTCTGAGATTGCTTACTGCAAATTATGGGAAGAGCCTCTGCCATGTTCATACTCTCCTAACAGCTCTCACTAAAGACACAATAAGGCAAACACCCCTCAGATCTATATTGGCCTATTCTATGCAGAGAACAGCATACAACTCACTACAGTTAAGTCACTTATTCGTGAAGATAGAAAAAGTAAGATAAGAAAATAATTCATATCTGAAGGTAGGGAGGGAGGTTAAAGTATTTGCCTGGAGGACAGGGAAGAGTGAAGAATAAAGAGTAGTATGATAAATTAGAGGACTTCAGAATAATTCTTAAGGATAATATATTTTAATGCTTAACACTGCACTTTAGAGAAGATTTCACTGAAAATCTCTGGACAAATACTGTTCACACTTCCAGAAGCTGGTCCCCTGCTGACATTAGTTGCTATTCCCTTGTTTCTTCCTCCTTCAAGAGTGAGTTTGGCCTGCAATGATCACCCAGAGCTCTTTGTGTGAAAAGCTCCCTTTATTTTCACTCATGACCCTGCTGCCCGAGACAGCTCTGGTAGAGAGCAGCCTGCTGCCACTGCCCAGTCCTTTGGCACAGGGTACCAGCTGGCACTGCACTAGCTGCATGGGTCACAGTCACACAACTTTAGGGGCTGGAAGGGACCTCCAAAGATCCTCTGGTCCAACCTCGCTGCCAGAGTAGGGTCACCTAGACCAGGTCACCTAGAAACAGATCCAGGTGGGTTTGGAATGTCTCCAGAGAAGGAGACTCCACAACCCCCCTGGGCAGCCTGTGCCAAGCTGTGTCATCCTCACCATGAAAAAGATTTTCCTTGTGTTTACCCAAAGCCTCCTACTCATTGTCCCTTGCTCTGTCACTGGATGTCACTGAGAAGAGCCTGGCTCCATCCTGCCAACACTTGCCCTTTACATATATATATAGACATTAACAAGATCACCCCTCAGTCTCCTCTTCTCCAGGCTAAAAGGACCCAGCTCTCAGCCTCTCCTCCTAAGAGAGATGCTCCACTCCTTCAGCATCTAGGAGCTCTGCACTGGGCTCTCTCCAGTAGCTCCCCACGTTTCTTCAAGTGGGGTGCCAAAAACTAGACACAATATTCCAGATGTGGCCTCCCCAGCACAGAGTAGAGGGGGAGGAGAACTACTAACCAGCTACTAACTCCTGCCCACAAATCCTTTTCCCTCTGTGGCACAGGTGCTGCCCACCTGTGGCCAGCAGCCCAGGAGCCAGATAAACTTCCCCAGGATCAAAAAAGCAAAAACTCCAACAGTAGCACCAGTCTCTGAGCCACATGTTAATCAGGGGTGTTTTCCACCCTCTTTACTGTTTGTCCCTAGCACTTGAGGGATTGATGAAAACACCCCTGAGCACCCAAGCCTTCTCAACCTTTCTACCTCCTCTCGCAGCTCAACCACCGGCGCGGGCAGGTCGGTTATTCGCTCCCAGCGCACACCAAGGGCATCTTGGAATCCCTCTGGGGCAAGTGCTGGGCTCAGACCCGCAGAGCTGCCTGTCTGTGTGGGACCCCCTGCGTGCCGCTCCCCCAGACCCTTCTCCCGCGTCCCCCCCTCAGCCGAGCTGCCAGCGATCCAACTCACCTGGGGCGCTGCAGAGGGCACTGCCCGACGCCCACACCATCGACCGGGTACTGCCGGCTCCCTCAGGGGACAGCGACGGCTCCAGGGCGATCTGGGTGGTGCTGGTTCCGCCCCTCACCCAGGTGGGTTGCGAGGCAGGGCTGGGAGGTGTTCGCAGCTGCTTCAAATCAGGCGCCGGGGCTCTCGGCTCCGCCCACAGGGGCTCAGCCCGCCCCCAGAGCCGCACTCCTTCTCCTCCGCCCGCCAGAGCCGCTCTCCTTCTCCTCTCCTCCGCCCGCCAGAGCCTCTCTCCTTCTCCTCTCCTCCGCCCCAGCAGCGTTCCAGGTGCTGCTTTAGACAAACGTTCACTGATTTTAATGAACTCCATCAGGAAGGATCGCTTGTCCTGTAACCTAGAGGAGAGAAAAGGAAAAGAGAAAGAAAAACTCCAGATTAGCAGAGTGCACAACTTAGATGAAACCGAGTCTTGGACAGTCTCTCTCTAGAACACATGCATTGAAGCTCTATTTTCCTAAAGCATAAAGGTCTTTCAATATTAGAGTTGAATTTTATCGCTTGCTGAAATAAATCCCAAATCAGCCTACTGATTCTTTTGTTAAAGCCTGCAACCAAGTTGTGCGTTGCTAATGTCACTCTTGGTGCAGCTCTGTGTTACACCTCCATCAAGATTCATCTTGCTGACAGGAAAAGCTGTTATTTTTTAATGGATTATGGATTTTTTTCTGGAAAAAAAATGCTTCAAACAAGATATGTGAAGGTCTTAAAAAAAAAGGTATTTTAAAACCTTACTGAGAACGAGATCCAAATTATTTAATTTGATGGAAGCTGCACAAACTTTAATCAATATAAATAAGCTGAAAAACTACATCATATTTTCTATACCAGTTGTAGTACCTCTGTTGTTAGAAATTCTGCCCCTTAGGTGAGTCTAATATCTGTCAGGGACAGTTTTGTGACTGGAAGGTTCAGGGGTACCTGCTAGATGCTCTACTAACTCATGTCCCTCTCATAGCATCTTTAATTTCATTCTACCCTATGAAGTCGCACAACTGCAAAACAACAGAAAAATATGAATTTATTGCTTCTGTACTCAAGTTACTTAATAAAGTCGTATTTATTAATTTACTTTTTTTTTTTGTACAAGAGTACAAATGAAGGTACCCGTTCTCCTGCCTGAAAGCAGACAAGTTTAAGTAGGTGGGACATTATCTTTGGTCAGAAAGTAGATTATTTTTGCAATGGCAAAAATGCTACCTTTGAATGTCAGGGTTGTTTACTTGTGATAGCTGAGCCACAGAGAGCTGTCTCATCCCCCTAAACTCTGTTGTATTTTCCTGGGGTTTGATAAACTTGTCCAAGAGGTGAGCCTCATGGTGGGATAAGCATCCACAGTTCCTTGGGCTGGAAATGCCAGGTTGGCCACAGTGGCCACGTGGATGGATCTCAGCTTGTTTGAAAGCACACAGCACCATCCTGGGCAGCTCCCAGGGTGGCTCTAACTGCAATTCACAAAGATCATCAATAAATTTGACATAAAAAACTTGAGATGGGATCCTTCACTGGATTCTGTGGACAAAAACAGCAGCTAGACCACTGGTCAGTCTCCTGCTCTGGGCTTACAGAATTATGAATAATAATGAACTAATGAACTGAGTCCACACAAGCAGCTCTCTTCTGAGCTACCACTGAAAAAGCTAAAAAAGACAAATTATATCCCCACCATACAACAAATTTTGATATATTTGCTTATCGAGCTCAATGAATTATTCTCAAATAGCTGACAAAATCAGATACATTGCATATGAAATCCTAGCCAGAGCAACTGCTCGCAGTTTGGTCATGACTCCAGCTCTAAAGAATGAGGTGCTTGGGACTATGTATGAGAAATTATTTTCCCCTATACTTCCTATTAATTTTTGTAGGTAAATATTGCTATGTGCTATTACAACAAAAAAACAACATCTTTACACATATATTCAGGAAGAATTTAAGAGATATTCTCACGAAAGGATGAAAAAATTATCTTGTTCAGTCTGCCAGAGAAAGGAAATTGTTACAGCCTACAATTTTATGAAGGCTTTATTAGACTCCATAGAAACTTCTCAAGAAATTCAATCAATCAAAAAAACCAAACAAACTGGAGATATAATCCCGAAGGTGAAGACATCATTCAGATCTTACTGGCATCTTACATATTCAGGCTGTCTTTTGCTATTTATACGTAGAGACCTATTTGGCTCTGTAAGTAAAAAAGCAGTTTTGAAGAGCAGAGCTACACTCTGGTAGCTGAAGGGCATGTTCTGCCAGGAGGACTCACAAGAACAGAACTATGGCCAGTCTCTGTTTGCTTCATAATAGTTGAGCTGCATGGAGTGAATATATATCCCCAATCAGACAGCAATTTAAATGTTTAATTGTAATACAGTGTTATTATCACCTCTTTCAAACACCTAATAAAACAATGATTATATTGCTAATCATAACTGTAGTGATACCATCTTTCAGTGCATAGACACTTAAGCATGATTAAGACCTGAGAGAGCCAGGCACAGCCTTTAAAACCTTTGCAATATCCTTTGATTACTAGTCACTTTCTAAGACCATTAAATTATTCCTTTCTTATTAGTTCAACGACTCTGATTCATTAATACAAAATGTTTATTACTAATCTTTCTCTGCAATCTCAATAGTCCATTGCTCAAAAGTAACCAGTTCATTAAATCCTTATTCTCTGGAATTTTCCATTAGCTGAGCCCATCATGTTTTGGTCCTTTCCTGACACACTTAGGATCTTCCTATCTTTGTGAAGAGCACATTGACTACATTACAGATGGTCAATGGCTAATGCAAGCACCCTCTAAATACAGTATTACTCATGGATACCAACTTACTTCTCTCATTTGTGTACCTCTCTTCCCCCATCTGCCTGCCTTCATTTACTTCTTCCAAGTAAAGAGGGAAAAAAATAGTATTTAACTACATCTTGTATTATTTCAGTGAGTCAATCCAATGTTTCCCCTTTTGACATTTGACTGTGTCACCATCTAAAACCAGGAACAAACTTAATAAGCACTCTCTTTGGCTTCTGTACACTTAACAACTCATTTAGTCAGAGCCTAATTTGCTGCAGTTTGTTGAAGTCCATGGGAATAAAACATTTTGTTAAAGCTAATCAAGTGCCCATCTGCTTCCTGCTTCAAGAATCATTTATCCTCAGCTAGATAAACTTGTCCTTGTTTATTTCTTAAACCTTCAGACTAACATATTGATTGTTTAATTGCTGAACTTTTACAGGATTATCATTTTGCCAGAGAACTGCTACAACCATGAAGAAGAGGTTGGTGCATTTCAGACACTCTCAGGCCCATTCAGGGGCCTGTGCAAATTGAAAAGCTCAATTATTAAACATAATTAGAGATGGCTCCAAATATTTGAGTGATGTGTTCTCTACTAATTTAGCTGTGACTTCCCAGTGTTCAGTACAGCCTGTATTTCAGAATGCAAATATTTTAAATCATTTGTTTTCTATAATATTTCACTGAATAATTTTAGAGGGTGATTACTTTGATGAGGAAATAAATATTTCTGCTGACAAAGGTTTTGCAAGGTATTGATCAAAGTCTTCAATTTCGTTTACACTGTTTCAAAACAAACCAACACGTACCAAAATGAATTTAAATCCAAAAGCATTTCAAAGAAAAGCATATTTCTCAGTGGCTGTGCCTAAGATTATGCTTTTTTTAGGTAGATTTTTTTCTCTAAGTTTAATAATTTTTAAAATGTTAATGTTGAAATAAGTGTATGTTCTTTATATTCCACTTCTGTTCCTCCTTTAACATGAGGCACTGACTGGATGTCATTCTCAAGAACAGAAAAAACCCTAGAGAAACCACTGGGGTTTTCAGTATTTCAGGAATTCACATCAGAAAGAGGCAAGTGACAGATTAAAGAGGAAGGGTTGGAAACCTTAGTGTGTGTTAAAACTTCCTCTTTTCATTCTTTTTTTCAGCCACAGTGCTTTCTGAGACCTCACCATTAGAAAATTCAGGCCACTGCAGCATTGACTAGCAAGGTACAGCATTTACATGTAATTTTCTCTTATCAGAATCAGACTAAGTAATTACTTCTGTGTGCAGGGTTCTGCTTGTGAAGAGTTTGGTCTCACTGCAAGCTGGCCAATCTAACTGCCTCTGCACTAGAGGTTTTAGAAAGCCTGTCATATTCCATTTATACTGGATACTTGCTGGTGTAAAAGCTCCAGTTTCTGAATTAACTAGTGCTTTTAACTAGTCTTCATGTAAATAAAATAAATGAAATACTAAAAGGAATAAAAGGGTTTGGGGGATTTGTGAATACTAATCTGATGAAAAAATAATGGCCTGTCTCCAGAACAGCACTCTAAAAATTCCTAATAAATACTTACTTTTTATCATTTCTTATTCAAGAACTTAACTAAATGAATTACTCTGTAAGCTGAAGAGGTTCCAGGAGAGACAGTGATTAATGGAGAGTTAAACTCTGAGGGATGCAAATGAACAGTAGGCTGGCATTGGGCTATTTTGCCAGAAGTCTCAGCTTCAACACAGAGATTTATACAGCCAGATACAGTCTTAAATTAAATATTCCATCTCTAACCTGAGATCTGATTCTGAATGCTGGCAATTACCAAAAATCACCTAAATGTGCTGAAAGCACATGCCTTAAAATATGAAAGAGAATGAATGAATAGTAACAGGGAATTTTCTGTGGAGCTTCAACAGCTCCACAGCTGAATCACTCCAGTGTTATTCAGCAAAGGTGTAAATCTCTGCAACCAATAACAAATAGTTTTCACCATCAGCAGCCGGAGGAACATAAAGAAAGGGGCTCTACAAATCATTCCTTTGCAGCTCTCCACTGAGAAGAACTGACTGGAAGAGCAGGAAAATGCTGAGAGGTTGCTGCCATTGAGCAGTGTTGGGAGGACTGGGATCCAGAACCGAGGGGTGAGCATCGTGTAGACACCTGACAGATCCCACGTGCTGGCCAGGGAAGGAATCCCTCAGTAATAAGTATCATTCCCCACACTGATAACACCTGAGCTGATCTGGAAGCAATCCTGGCATCCATCTATATGCATAGCTTTGAAAGAATGCTCTAAAAAAGAAGCTTCTTCATCCAACAAGAGTGAGAGATAAATACCTGAGGCATCCATGTGTAGTATAAATGCAGATAACCTGGGGAGATTTGCAAACAGGCTATTTAGATTTAACACCACCTGATTTGCAAAGGCATATTAAAAGCTAAAAACTAATGAGTGCCTCACAATAAAAACATGCAAATGGTGTGAGACACTTGTTTGGCCATTTTTAATAGCAGCTGACCATTACATTCTGATAAATAGCCATGTATTCAAATCCACCTCAGTGACAGACCCAGTGTGCTTGTGCAGCAGGGCAGTGAATAAACACAACAAAAACAACCCAAAAAAGTGAGCAGATATCTGGCATCAAAAGAATGGCTCTGTGGGATCCAAACAAGTAAAACACGGGGATGAAATGGATTGGAACTGAGTCTATTTGCATTATGGATTGAACACAATGTGCTCAGTAGGAAAGCAAGCAACACTTCACTGAACAATAGCAAAATAAGTTGAATATCCCAGCAATGGTTTTATGCACCAGGAATGAGCTTTTGTTGGTTTTAAACACCTCAGCCACACTTTTTTTCACCATAACTTGTTTAAAAAAAGGAAACCCTGGTTTGCAACTCTATTTTCAAGTCATTCCATGGTTTTAAATGTGCTCAAGTGCTATAGGAAAACTGACAGTTCTTGCAGCTTTTCAGTTACAGATTTGCTTTGAGATTTTTCAAACAACAGGCCCACTATTGTGCTCTCACTTTTTCTAATAAATCTGTTTCAAAGTCTATGCTCACGGAGAATCAACTGACACTTTTGTAGGAATAAACACTTAACATGAGGAAGGCTAAAGAGATCCAGATTGTTTAAATGCCAGCCATTTTCACAGACTTAGGAGAATGGAAAAATAATGGTTTTATCTTAAAATGTACCATAATATTCAATTAACATAGTACACTGGGAAAAAAAAAAAAAACAAACAAAAACCACAACCCAGGAAGTGTCTAAAACCTATGCTGATAATTTGTAAGAGAGACCAGAGTAGAGCTGTATTAGATATTTTGCTACTGCTCTTACTGTCAAGAGGGATGATGTTGGTAATGCTCAGATGTGAACTTTGCCTTTCCTCAGAAGATCTGCAGAAGGAACAGAGTTCACCTGCCACCCTGGAAGAGATGTCTGTAATATATGAGCCTAAATGCTGTACAGACTTCCACCTCTGTCAGACACCCATGTCACTGAAGGAAACCCACATCTGAAGAGACCAACTGTCCCCTGATATTTAGAGTATACACATCCTGACATCATCCCTGGTGCAGCACCACCTACTTCTCTTGGCATCTAGAAATGTGAGAAAATGCACAAAAGGAATCATCCCAATTTTTAGTACAGGAGCCACATGAAGCAATAAAATCAGAAGTCCTTTATCTACGTTAATGGCCTACCTATACAACTAACATTTAAAAAATCCTGTTCATTAATGTGGAAGAGATCATGATTCTTCCTTATCTCACACCTCTAGGGCTATACATGTTTTTAAACAGTATCTTTCATATTTAAAGTGTGCTTTTGAACAAAAAATGCTCATTCTAGATAAGATTGATTGGCTCTGTCTCTCAATCCCATATATGAAGAAATCGTTTTTTTTAGCATAATGTGATTTGTAACAGAGTTTAATGCTCACTCTTTAATCATATTTCTATTCCCCCACTTCCTATTGAAAGAACTTGTAAAAAGGCTTTTCAGACACAAGTGTCACTTCACACTGTCTGCTTTTGTACGTGGAGATCTGAAACACAGGAGCAAAACTACTGAGCACTAATGAAAAACACCTTCATGCTCCATGTTGTGCTGTCATTCTATGGTGACCTTTCTTTTAAAGCACATTTTTTCCATCATTCTCTTACTGTGTAGGGATACAGGGATATTAAAACAGTAAAACAACCAAAACCAACCAAACCACAAACCAAACAGCCAACCAAACCTGACAAAACAACTATGATATTTGTTACTGAATACAATGTCCATCTCACAACTGGTCCAAAAACTTGATTTGTTCTTAGCCCAGTATAGTTTTAAGTATAATATTCTGTAGTTTATTTTAAATCCACTATGTTTTTCCTGCTGTAGGAATAGGACACAGCGAACTCTGTGTGGAAGTATCTGTGAGATAAGTGGAATTTACACAGGTTCCAATGAAGATAAACATCTGAAATCAACTAGACCTTCTCCTCTCAGCAGCCTAAAGACTGAGTAGTTTAAGAACCACCTTCAGTAGACTACCAACAACTAGGGAAGTCTTTTCTGGTTGGGTGTCTTGCAGGACTTGCCCCATGAAGGGCTTTGTGACTGTTCCTAAACCACACATGCATGACTGGGATACTGATTTATCTTAAAAATAATATTTCAAAGCATTGCCTAGTTGTCCACAAATAAAACTACAGGAGCTGAACTTTAAACAGATACAAACTGCTGTCAGCAGTCACAACAGCTTGTGCCAGTGGAGGATTTTAACCCTCTGTACCAGCTCCCCAGCTCAGAGTAAGCAGTAGAAATACATATTTATGACCCAAAAATTGCATTTAGGTAGGCCATGCTTTGTGGACTTGATGCAGTTAGAAGCTTTTCTCACAGCCCTCCTTACAGATTTCCTTTTATTTCATCTTGCCACATTGTCTGGAGGATTTCCCCCCGCCCTCAGTGACCTCATAGCAATGGCACTGGACATAAACTATTAAGGCAGCCCCAAACCATCCCTGCAAAGGCGATCATTCCTCAGGCACCAGAAACCACTGCTGATGTTAAATCTCTCCTAGCAAGTCATTTTCCCTTGGCATGCACCCTGTGCTTTGAGGCTGCTGCCTTGCTGGAGAAACTCTCTTCCTCACCTCCACCAAATATGCTGCTCCTTCAGCAGAAATTTCCTCTGGATAACTAAATTCCTGTTTTTCCTTGTGCTTTCTCAGCCATTGGATGAGCACACCATTTAGTCACCCAGTCACTTCATTTGTCTTTCTAACAACCCACCTTAGCTCCAGGTAAGAATGATATCCCATCACAGGTAACCTGTTCTGTGGGGTTTTGATTTTTTTTTGTTGTTTTAATTTTATTGGTTTTTGATTGTGCTTTGTTTTGGGTTTTTTCTGGATTTATTGTTGTGGATTCTGGTGGGCTTGGGGTTATTTTTCTGTAGGTTTTGGGGGTTTTTTTGGTGGTTTTGTTGGTCTGTTGGGTTTTTGTTTTTTAATTAAAAGATCAAATGGTGAAAATTTTAACAGTATAAATGAGGAACATTTCCATCAGGGTTCATTCTGTAGACAGAATTGATTTGGACAGACTGCACTAGGAAGGAAGAGCAGCTTTATTTCTTCCAAGAGGTTTTTTTTTTTGGTACAAATGGAGGGCTGTATTAATGAAATGTTTGCAATTTGAGATTGGCACTGATCATGAAGAAAATTAACAGATCCAGGGCTGCAGACTGGTAGTTAATAGTGGAGCTAGCAGTAATTACAGTATTTCAAGCAAATTTATGAAACAAGATACAGTAAATCCTGACAAGATTCCAGTACAGAAACAAGAGTAGCTTATATCAAAAGGAATATTTAAAATGCAGAAAAATAATCACAACCTCTGGCAACTAAATTACAACAGTGACTATAAATACAGATCATGCTATTAGGGAATCATTTCATGAAGTCTCACAAGAGACTCAAAAAAAATCCCAAACCAAAACTAACACCCAAAGAACAAACTATGGAAAGACAGAAAAAAACAAAAAGACAATAGTTTATCAGAGATCACAGCTTCATATTAATTTTGTTTGCAATCATATAAAAAAAGCCAATCAAACAAAACACAAATCTCCAAAGGGCAATTAGAGATCTTTGTGTCCAATTCCTTTGATTCATTTTACAGAATACAAACAATTGAAACACCTGATCATTTCATCTATCCCCTCCTTTTCATTCCTTCTGTTGTTCCATTACCATCTTGTCTTTTGCTCCCTTATTATTTCCAATTTTCCCTGCATTATTCCCTCTGCTATTGTGCGTGTGGCCCGTTAGGACAACACCACAGAGTGAAAAATAATGGATTTTACATGAAATTTGCATGGGAGAATGATGAAGTCTTTAATGGACAAAGAAAACAATAAAATTCAAGTGATGTTATAATGTGTGCATTTGAAATGTTAGGAGTCCTTAAGCATATCAGAGCTTCACTGTAATGCCCAGAAGTTGACCCTCACCCACTGAAAATTAAATTATCTATAGGAGTATTAA
Organism: Corythornis vintsioides; assembly: GCA_025447755.1. Classification (NCBI taxonomy): domain Eukaryota; kingdom Metazoa; phylum Chordata; class Aves; order Coraciiformes; family Alcedinidae; genus Corythornis; species Corythornis vintsioides. The sequence goes on from JAOEGS010022745.1 coordinate 12,964, forward strand.
TCAGGTTCTCATGAGACCAGACCAACTGCTTTGGAAATTCAGAATCACCTGCCTCAGGCACGATAGGATTCCACTGATCACAGGTTCCCAAGCACCTAGATCAAAGTAAAGAGCTTATGAACCAGAACTGATCACAAGAACACATAGGATTGCACAGCAAAAATACTCCCCTGGATTTGCTGCTGCTGCTTAGAGGAAAAGACTGAAGTGTTATAACTAAGTGTGCTGTGCAGATAATACCTGTTACCTTTATCTCTAATAACCATGGATTTTATCCAGTTGCATGTTTGGAGGACCATTGCCCAGCTATTTCCTAAGGTCAATTAAAGTGTTTTTTTAAAATGAGTGGTTCAAAACTGACTTTTTTCCAAGACCTCTTCATTCTTTTCCCCTGTACCTGCCCGTGCTGCAGCACACCCCAGGGGAATGCTGGCCATACCTGTGGGCACCACATTCCCACACCTGCTGGCTGTGATGGCTGGGACTGGACATGCTCCTCAGAGCTGCTGAAACACTCAGCAACCTGAGCTCAAGTGCTGACATGAATATTAAAAGAGCTGTAGAAATGTTAACTGCCATATTTTCAGCAGAGGCACAACAACTGAAAATAGCTGTATTTTTACATAATTTTTTTTTCATTTTATTGTTGAGTGACTTATAATGAGGAACTTCAAAGCCAATCATCATTAAGTTTCCATCTGCGTGGCACTCTACCCAATGTTTCTAGTCCTATTTACTGTACCTCCATATTGGGCTGAAACAGAAATATTCTGTATAACTGCCCAAATTTTTTCAATTATCTGCAGTGTGCTGCCAGGTTTATTATGTGCCACCTCATTTCATTTATTGGTATTTACTGTCCTCCAGCTGTCAGCATCAATGCTTATTTTCTACCTGCTAGCTGCCAAGCTGCATTTTTTAAGTAGTTATGTATCTACATTTCACCCACACTGTTTATCTCATCAATATTTGTAGCACTATCTCTACACATGAAATCTAACCTTCAAATGTCATGCAATTACCCACAAAAGGCTACCTAAATAACTAAATGCAGGGTTCTTCACTCATCTCTTCAGAAAGGGATTTGATTAAGTGTGACATGCCATGAAAATAATATGCAAATACCCAGGAAAATTAACATGCAAAAGAAAATATTTACACTGTTCCCTCAATCAGGCTACAGCAGTGAACATTACTGTCAACAATGCTGTGGTTTAGCCCTCTTTTTTTTTTCTGTTTCCTTAGAGAGTTCAACTTGCAGTATTTCCCAAACAAATTATCACTCCACAACCTACAGATATCATATTTATTTTATGATATTTTAAAACATCAGCAGGACACACGCAGAACACTAAGGGCAGTTTAGATCATTAAACAAGAACAGAAATTACCACTGCCTTAAAGAAAATAATCAGTGAACAAGAATAGGATTTTACTGTATTTTGCTGCAGCTTGTACTCAGACACACGGAGGTGAGAAATCCTAGTGGAGTTTCAATGTTGAATGCTACCTGTTCCACTGCAGTTTGAGATTTATCATGGACTGAAAGCAGGAACAGAACAGCCAAAGCACCCCAGGCCCAGAGCCTAATTCAAAACCAGCCCTGTCTTCTGACCAATATGCTGTTGTACTGGTACACTGTGTAGTTGTAGGTGCTCATGATTGAAGGACAGAATAAAATAGATTTGCAGGCAGCATTTATTAGAACAACTGGCAGGCTGGGAAAAAACAAACATCATTTTGGCCAAACAATGCCTTTCCCTGGTTTGAAATAAACTCAAATGATCTTTCACCATTGAAGGAAGGTTGGTTTTTTTTGTTCCTTGATACTTGTCTACTTCTATTAGGATATTATTTCCATCAGTAGCCCCGGAATTACATATGTCTGACACATTAATAAATCAGTAAAGGTCAGAGCAACACAGGGCCCAGAGCAGGCACACAATTGTTGTTGCAATACACTGCCAGCTCTCCAGAAACACTATGGGCTGCTTACAGCTTATGGATCTGGGACACTGAAACTTTTTCTGTGAAAGGCTGTATTAGGTTTCTAAAGAAAATTCAAGTTTTAAGGCCTTTATGGACCCATTTATGAGGTAAGCTATAAAATGTAGAGAGTTCATTATATTCATCATAACAAAAGCACTTATTTGCACTGTTAAGGAATATATATATATATATTTTTAGTATTTTTGAAATGTTAAGGGTTTCCCCCCCCCCCCCAGATCACTTGCATATTTTAAGTGTCTGAGAAGCTATATAGATGGATACCTGATTTCTTGCTTTTATAAAGTGACAGCAAGTTTGCTTGACAGCAACTCAAAAGTGAACAAAAGTGCTGCTTTCATGTCTCATGTACGTGGCTTCAGTCCTGCAACACTCCTGGCAGAGCAGTGGGATCATTCATTTGAAATTTCTGAAATCCCTATGAGCAAAGGTTCAGTGTTATATTAGAGTGGGTAAAATGAGTGTGTTTGAGACAAAGAGGAGTCTCTGGTCTCCTGCTTCTTATTTAGAAGGCACTCAGTGAGTGTTGCCATCCACTTGGCTGTGATTAGCACACAGAGCACACCCGTGGGGGACACACCATGAAACTGGTGGCAGACTCCTGGCTGGTTTATCATCTTTTTTTTCTGTTGTGTGAGCAGCAGGCTTGTACCACAGTGTAAAGACCATGGAACCATCAAGGCTGAATATGCACTTCTGATAGTTTCAGCAAACTGAGATCCCTGTTCTGACATTTGAAATTACTTACTGTGGTTATAGGTTAATTAACAAAGAGAATTTCTATATATTCAGAGACGTTTTCAACATTTAATCTTTGTGTCCAATTTTTACCTTCACCCAAAGAATTTGCAAGAATTTGTCTCTCCCAGACAAATCTCCCATTGCACAGACTCTAAACTGGGGATAGACTGTGTTTATCCACCACTTCAGTTTTCAGTCGCAGATATCAAAGCTATTATATCATAGATATCATTTAACTGATACAAAATCTGGCTTAAAAGAAGAAAAAAAAAAAGTAAGAAAAATCAATAAAAATTAATATTTAACATGGATTCTCAGAGATTCTCTTTAATGGCTCTGCTAGTCTTGGAAGCAGAAGCCACTGTGGTATCATAAAGCACAAGCAGAAATATTTGCATCCAGATTTTACTCATGTTTCCTGAAAACTTATGCAAAAGAACAGTTTTTTCCCACGTGGAAGTATTACATTTATCAATTTGTTTATTATTTTTGAATCTTTCTTAGGAATACATTATTGTGTCATTTTCTATTACTTAGAATTAAATATATTGTGACTGAATTCTTGAGGAGCAACAGATTCATCATGTGTTCTGGGCCAGCACTCTTTTCAGACTCTAGCCTCTAGACCTCTGTGATGTTTTGGTTTGGGGAATTTTTTGTTTCTTTGGAGGCATTTTGATTCTGCTGACAATGTTAATCAGGCTTAAGAGTGAGAAGGCATGGAAGAAAACTAACAGAGGAATAAAGGTGCTCAGTGTTACTATCAAAACTGGGAGACTTCATGTTGCTGGCATTGGGTTTCAGGTTGTCTCGAGGAGGAGCTCCTGCCATGTTTGGCACCATGTAATAAGAGTTGGGGTTTTTTTTCCATTGGATTAAAAATAAGTACAGTTTTGTTTTCCTACATGGATTCTTCACTGTAAACTTAGAACAAAACTCACAAAAAAAAGTAATTCTAGAGGAGAGGTGACAGTCTCTGAAAGGAGGACTCTACTCAGAAACTCCCCTTATGAGCTGACATAGCTCATCATCATCATCATCAACCTCTGAGGGTCTTCATACAGATAAGAACTTTGCTTAGACAAAGAGATTCTTACAGTGCCCAAAACAGTGTGTCTGCAGGATAACTGCATTTGTTGCCACAGAAGGACAGACAGTGGAGGGGAGGGAGAAGGGAAGAAACTGTCCAGTGTAGTCTCAGCCTTTATTCATTTGAGTCTTCACTAGATTTACAAACCAGATGATATTTCTTCTAGGGCATCACGAGCTGTCCACTAGATGCTCAGATATAATAGCAAATATTTTCCCTCATCACTGAGCAACTCAACTACTGCCTCTCACATTGTCCTAGCACCAAAGTGTCCTTCATACAACAGCCTCTTCCTAAAGGGCTGAATCCTCCCAAGTCAGTCATGAAATGAAGTGAGGTTTCCAACTGTAATGCAATCACTGCTGTGTCATTTTCAAATTAGACATGTTATTTTATCATGATTAGGACATGTTCAGGTATTTCTTTACTCACTTCATAAAAGCTTTAAATTTAAAGCTTTTCCATGGTGAGTTTTGAGCTGACACATCCCATGAAATAGCCCCCAACTTGCATTACAATATAACTCACTTTTGTGAAGAATCAAATGACAAGCACTAAAGGAAAAGAAGATCAAGGATATAAGCTACACTCTGGTTTTAGTGGACTTCCTATGTGGAAAAGCTACAGCAACTTAAGTGGTCCAGAAGTCTGTGATCTATGATGTTATCTCCAAATTTACAGTCCTTGAGAGACTTGCCTTTAATTAATCTAATAATTTTTAACTCATTTAATAGTTGGGCATCCTCCACAATTGGATTTTACCTGTTTTATTAATTAGTTACCCATATGAAAGAATATATGCTTTTCCTTGGTCTGATTCAACTACTGAGGAATTGTCAACTAAGGAATAAGGATGGGTTTGATTACAAGACAAAATTACACTTGTTCTCCCTTCAGCTTCCTCTCCACTCTGCCAACAGAGATTCAATACATTGCAGCAGTGACATGGGGGTCTTTTTCTTCTCAGGTAAAAAGCTGGATGTTTTCTAATCTGATTAGTCCCTGAACTATTGTACTAAACAACACAGCTTCAGTCTGTAGCAAGATGTTCAGGAGATGATCTCTTACCAAGCTAAGGGGCTACACTGCATGGTCTTAAGTAATTACACCCATTATTTTAATCAATTCTTCTTATGACATTTAGGCTTGCTATCAAAACACTTAGCATTTGAAAGCAATCTTTCCTAAAATTTAGGCATATACATGTCTTGAGGTGGGTGAACTTCCCTCACTTCTATGTCCAAGTTGCAAGAGATGACAGTTTGAAGAGGATATTGATTTTCTCCAAATTCTTGTGGTGATGACTGAAATGAAGAATTTGAGGCCAGTCTTCTATATTTCATTCTTTGCAGTTATTCTCCCCTAGAAGTCATACTGTTTAAGATAGAATATTAAAGTGGAAAGAGTAATAATACTTGAAGCAGAACGAGCCTTGCTTTTCCAGTAACCCCAAGTTCATTTCCCTTGCTGTAATAAGCCACGTTACATTTCACACCCTTTTGCTATGCAAATTAAACCCTGGTACAGCAGTATCCTCTCTGCCAACATGTCAGGGGTTGGCTCTGGATCACACCCAGGTTAGAGGGGTACCATGTCCCCTTGCAGAGTGCTGGCATTCTGCCTGCTGCTGAGCCACATGGAAGCCTTGAGAGAGCTGCTCAGTGAAAACATGCAATACTCTACAGTTCAGCATTAATTTAGGGGACAGAGCAGGGTGATTTCCAGGTCTTGCTCTCCAGGGGATGGATTCTGGAGCTGTAAAGAGACTGAAGGAGGACTCTGAAGTTCACTGAACTCTGTGAGGGTATCAGACTATATCAAGCTAATATATCACTATATATATAGATAGATAGATAGATCATATATTAAGCTCATCTTAGGTAAAGAGACTACAGCAGATGCAGTTGAGACCTTGTCTGTAATGAAAGAGATAAACAGATCACTTCACTGCACAGCAAGGGTTCCACAACAGTGTTATTTGCTATGTAAACTAAAGAGTAATATATTTGTGGTTTCCCCTGAAAGATACCTATCTACTGCCATGCTGAACTCCAGCTTTGAAACCACTCTGGTGCCAGTCTCCTGCGCTCTGCTACCAGCTGTGGGAAAGGCAGGAGTCAGAGTTCAGCCCCTGCACATACCTGCATGTGCCCAGCTCTGCAGGGGAGAACTCTGCCGAGCTCAGTGCACACACTTTCTTCCACACTCAGGGCAGGTCTGTAGCTAAAGGAGGCTTTTTCATTTCCTGTTCACACAGCAGATGACATCAGAAATTAGTTCCATGGCAGATGAGCACCCTGGCAGCACTTTGATTTGTCACAAGAAATAAGACTCCTAGAAAGCCCAATATATTAAGCTGGTGTCAGTTGCTGAGCAGAAAAGTTAAGGAGCTCCCTCCAGAACCAGGCAGCAGTTGCATGTTTGGAGCCCAGTTTGCAAGCACAGAGCTTGTTCAAGCTCCTAAGTGGGGACTGAAATCAATTCATATTTTCTGGAAGAAAACTCTTTAAGTCATTACAGAGTTTCTTTGAGAAACTCCTTGAACAAGGGATGAGGAACAAGTATTATGGTCTATATGGTGACCAATATGCTTGGAGCTGCACTGGAATGAGCATGAAAAACACTCCTGTTACCCACATAACACTGAATTTCTGCATTATTCTTTTGCTTTTGTGCATTTTGACATTACAAAGGTGCTTGTATTACCTACAATTATTTTATTTACTTATTTATTTTCATGAAAGCTGGCTTTGGAATAAGTTTACCACCCTTGACACAGACAAAACTAGCAGGAGTTCATAGGACACAACAGAAACCAGCTCATTTCAGCTGTGGAAAGCAAGAACTGAAAAGTCTCACTTGTTAATTATTGTTCTGAAATTGCTAATTTTGTTTTGCAAATTTAGAGTTCTTTGAAGTTGTCATTAAATTACTTCTAAGAAATGCCTTGAACTGATAATTCTTCCAAGGAAGTTTTAATAAATATTTGCATTTCTAGTGTTAAATCTCCAATTCTTATGTCGACACGAGTCAGATTTAAAAGAAAAAAAATGGCACTGTTAACTGAATTTTAAAAGGGTCAATGAATTAAGCAGCAGATCATCTAGAAGATCAAAGTTTACTCTTGAAGCTCACTGAAAGATTTTAAAAGCTCAGAGATCTTTGCCTCAGTCTGGATTTGTAGAGAATTTCTTATACAAATGATGATTATTAGGTGCTGGTTAAGAAAAGGCATTTCAGGGCTATTCTCTTCTGTCAGCTTCTGTTAGTAAGAACAGAAATAAGTACTGCTGCCTGCTGTGGCTGCTTTCAACAAAGTCTTATTTTTGTTACATGCCACAAACCAGAAGTAAAATAAGGCAAATTCTATCAAGAAGGACAATATTTTTATTTACATGAAAATTCCTCTTAATAGAAACTGTTTTTATGAAGTGTATTTCTGATAAATCTGACTGTGAGGTTTCTGCATACATTGATATTTTTTCTTTTTCAGTTTTGCTTTCCACTCACCATCACCCCAGATGTTCTGCAAAGCCCAGCTCTGCATTTCTGTGTTGCTCCATCTCTGCACAGACTAAGTTCCCTCTGATAACCGTTCCAGAGCCACAGTTTCAGAACATATTCCAGGCATTTAAGGACCATCCCAGTCAACACAGTGATGTGGTTTTCAGAAAACTGAGTAATATTTAGATCAAAGATACCGAGAGCCCATCTTAGGGAACAAGCACATTGCTAAGAGGCACAAAGGAGGCTCCTACTAGGTGAAAAGTTACACTTTCTGCAGGAAAACCCCAAGCAAAGTAAACCAAAGAGCTAAGGGAATGCACAGGAGTTATTTCACATGCAGCTGCCAATGGAAACCAGCCAATGGCAAAACCTGAAGGGGCACTGCTGGTCCATCTGGAGAGTAGACTGAGTCTGGAGAAGAGATTCTAAAGATGCTAAGAGGCAAAGCAGGACTCCAGTCAAGGTACACCCAGTAACTGCCATCCTCCACTAAACAAAGCCTTTACTGGCCCTTCACCACAAAATGACAATCTAAGCAGCACAAAAACTCCTCCATACTGGAAACTAATTGGGTTTGCATGAGATACAATCTGACTCCAGAAGAACATCTCTGTAGTAACCACGGGCTTGTTTATTTGCCAGCTGAGCACTGAAGCAACATTGCTCTTTTGTCAGTGGGTGCAAACCATGCCCTCAGTGCAGAGCTGCCACCAGAGCCAGCTACTGTGCAGGGGAAGCTTTCTCAACAGCTGCACTTCAGGCAGCTTTGTCTGTCTTACGAAACTGGGATGAAAAAGGCAGCTTAAAGAATAGATTCTGAACATCATTTTCTCTTTTTTGCATCTCTCTACAAATACCTTGTGGCCTTGGGAATACATGGGTGGTTCAAAAAGTTTTAAAATACCAACGATTCCTATCACCAAAATATGTGACTTCAATTTCAACATGATGAGTCTGAAGTTGCATATGAAGGTGTGTTCAGTGGTATAAAAGAGGTAGGATACACACACAGGAATAGCACAGGATGATGGTGATATTCTTTAGGCACTGTGCACAGATCTGGATAAAGACAAACCTTCTCTTGGCTACCCAGCTCTCAAGCAATTATTCAGAATACAGCTATTACATATGTAAATATATGCACACAGAGGGAAAATGTGGAGTCTGCCATGTCCTAGCAGTGCCTGCCCTGCCTTTCCTGGGATGCAGTGCTGTGTGCTCAGTGCCTGCCCTGCCTTCACCTCAGCCTGCAGGGCACTGAGGCCACAGGAGCACTGTGTGAAGGTGGTGCAGTCTCTGTTTCAGCAGCAAGCAACAGAGTGGAAGAAGTCTACCAAAGAAGCAGAACTGGGAGCTAATAACACCAGACAGAATGTGGGAACACATGAGGATTGCTTCTCATCACTAGAAACTTGGCTACAGGTTATGAAGCAAGAATGCTTGCAACTGCTTTGCAAATAAGATGGATTCATTTGTAGATTCATGCTTCAGTGTCCTACTTTTTTAGAAATACTTTGGTTTTCTTAGTGTCAATAAAAAAAAAAAAAAAAAGCTAGCAAAGACTTTAAGAAGGTCTTCTACCTGTATCTCACACACACAGTTATTCAATACAGTTTTATCAGCAGCTACCCACCCAACAAAAGAGAACACTGAAATTCCTCTACAGCCAATCAATACCCTCTCAGACTTATTTTTCAGATAAACCACTGTATTCAGCACAATTGTTACCTCAGACAATTCAGAAACTAAATACACTGAAAGATAAATTCTCTTACCACAAACCCCAGCCAACCTGGACCAAATCTCCTCCTTTTACCTAGAACTTTGAGTTCTCTCCATTACCTGAGACAGCTGCTCCTGGGCTAGTAACAAGGCACAGATGTATTGGTGTCCCACCCACCTCATGCCTCCTGCTTAAATAAATAAGGTGAGATAAGGGAAATAGGTGCTTCCTACAAATACTACAGACTTTGTGCATGTGTTGGATGAGTTCTGCTGTGAAACTGCTTCTGGTTGTGTCCTGTTAAGCAGGAGTCAGCTTGGGGATCACCTCCAGTGGAAGAAATACAGGAGATTCCAGCATGTTGAGCAGAGATCACAAACTGTTACCCTTGCTGTGTTATCCTTTGTGTGGAAAAAAAAAACCAGCAGAAAAACACATTTTCTCCTAGCAATGGTAGTGTAGTAAGACATTCTGAGGCTAGATAGAGATATTTCCTATAACTGCTCAGCCACATTAGAGAGGGTTTTAAACTGCAGTATTTAGCAGACTGATGGTGTGGGCAGGAGACATAAAAATCCTGTGTTTGGTTCATGGATAAACAGCTGTTTCCAAGAAGGGATCTGAGTCACAGAATCACAGAATGGTCCTGGGTGAGATTTTTAAAGGATTAAGACAATTCAAGAATGGAATGGGGAACCAATCAAGTAATAGCAGACTGTGAAAATTTATGATTACTAGTCTTTCTGTACAGAATAAAATATGATTTTCATGAGAGAAAAAAAATACAATCATATGATTAAAGACAGTATTTAAAACATATTGACACTGACCAAATTAAGACTGTGCTGACTAAACACTGGTAAAAATGATGGTTCTCTACAAGTATTCATTATCAAATGAAACATTTTTACAATAAAAAATATTCCATAAATATTAATGATCTTAAAACCATACAAATGCTTGCCCAGTTCAAGCAGTAACTGGTTTTCTCTGAAGTAATGGCACACACCAATGTGTCAGGTAACTGACGGTGCTGCATTATTTAGCATTCACATCCTTTCACATCTGGGGATAACCAGCAGATGAGTGGTTACAAAAATGGAGCTGTCAGGAAGAAGTTGTGTCACACCAGCCTAATTTCCTTTAATATTCTTTACTGGCCTAGAGGTTTTGTGAGTAGTGGAGAAGTAGAAGATTAATTTGTAAGTTCTGTTCAGTGTGGCCCAGAAAACATTCTGGGTAAACCTGGCCTGGCCAATATTTGTTGGGATATAACAGCATCCATGCTTCACAGCAAAAGGGAAGGGAGCACCAACCTGGAGTTGTCAGAGCTCTGCACGTGCAGTGGAAGGAGCTTGAGTGTCAACCAAGGAGTGTGTGGAAGGAATGAACAAGGATTTTCAGCACATGGAAGACTGATCTTGACACGATGGGATGTGATTTCCCAGGGACAAGGGGAATGTGCCTCCCTTAGGTGTAATGAATTTCCCAGAACCAGAGGAGGGACAGTGTTCTGCAGAAAACAGTCTGTGGTTTTGGTGAATCACAGGCTGCAGATGAGTCAGTGATGTGATGCCATTGCACAGAAACACCTTCCATCCTGCAGTGTAGCTCTCAGGACAGACCATGCTGCTCTGCCTGCTGCTGGACTTGCCTCAGCAGGACAGCTGGGCCCTTTGGAATTGTGTTTCTTGGGGGAGGGCAACAGGAAAACCTGCAGGGAAAGGCTAAGAGGACAGGCATTGAGAAGATCAATGAAAAATGGCAAGAAGCACCAAGTGTACAAAAGGCTGTTTGAAAGGGAATGCAGTGTTTTCCCAGACACCTGGATGGTTCCATTGCAAGATGAAAAGTTCAGGCTTGACACCCAAAATGCCCTCTAGTAAGAGATCTGTTCAGAACAGAGTTCCTTTCACATTCTGAAGTCTCCAAACACACAAGAAGATTTGATACATTACTCTGGAGGTTGTCACGGATTTTTCTAATCCCACTCTGAATAACAGGGACATCTTATGGTTCTCTCACTCTATTTTTCTGTAATGGGTTTAGTGATGCTGTGAAAATGACACACGTGTTGAGACAGTCCATGAAATGAGATGCAGCTGAATGATGACTTTCAGATAGAGGGTTTAACTTCCATGTGAAAATGCAGCAGAGAATAGGCAAAAACTGGAGATCAACCAACCAACCACACAGTAAAATAAATAATAAAGAAAGCACTTCAGTATCTATATTCTAAGGAAAAGCTTTAAAGTGTCATCATGCTCTCTGGTTTTGAGACTCTACTTGGGGGGATGCTACAGAAGAGGGATTCAGAGCCAGCAGAGAAGCTGCCATCACATTTCCTCTTCAGCAGGAGGCTGAAGCCCCGGGCCACAGCTCCTGTTGTCTGTCGAGCAGATAGAGGAGAGATTCCAGACAGCAGAGGCAACAGGGGGGAATTTTCTTGCACGATGTTTCTACCCCTTTTCCATGAAAGAATGTGGTCTCAGAGCAGTGCTTTCTGGTGCTGCTGGAAGAGAGAGCTGCTGTTTGTACACAGATAGCTCGTTATCAGCACTGGTGTGACAGAGGAACAGAAATGCTCACGCCGATTAAATGGCAGCTTGGAGAAATATGATAATTCTGAAACTGTGGCTGAGTCTGGCAGGGACTTTCTAAGCAGGATTCCAGCCAGCATCTGAAAAAGTGCATATCAAGCAGCCTTGGGCTTTTAATTTAATTTATATTAACCAGCCTACTTGGAGTTTTCAAATTGATTCACCAGCAGTGTTTGAACATTCTGTGACAGAAGCAATGCATATTAAAGTAGCTAAAGTTCTCCTTTCAGCATGCCTAATTAACTGTATTTTTGTCACAGACGGGATCAAAATATTGGAATATATATATGCATTATGGGTACTAGACAGTGAATTTTAGAGTAAAAACTGTTATGATTATTGGAGCAAAATTCCTGATTTCTCTATGATGATAATGGGAATCTTTTCATGGCAGCATATTCAAGTGTTCTTTTCCAACACTGCCAAATAGAATAATAAAAAGCTCTCAATTCCCATGAGTATCCGTGCTCATAAAATCATAAGGTTGGATTATCAAGTCCAACCTTCTACCCAACAGTTCCACGGTCACAGGACCATGCTCTGCAGTGCCACATCTACTGGCCTCTTGAACACCTCCAGAGATGGGGACTCCACCACCTCCCTGGGCAATCCCCTCCAATGTTTAATACAAATGATTCCCTAACAGTCTCAAAAATACTGAGAAGATTAAAAATCAAATGAGTGATACCATCAGAGAAATTCAGGTTACAGGTAACTGCTGAATGATGAGTACTAAAAATAAGCTCAGCAAATATTATGTAGGGTAATATGTTGCTTGAGCATTTTGGGAAAATAAACATAACAATCTGAAAACTACCTACATACAAGAGGAGTTAAACATTCAGAATAACATGCTTGTTGTGAATAGTTTGTCCAGTTTAAACACACACTCTTACATATAGTAGGATGAAATTGCTTCTATCTATGCAACCATAATGGTCAGAGTATTTCAATTCTATTTTCTGCCACAGGTTTCTGTTTGACTCGAGCAGGTTGTGCACTGGTCCTCCCCTGACAAACAGCACTGAAGGAACTGACAGAACCGTGGGGATGAAAATCTTCTGCTGCATCCAAGGAACATTTCATCAGCAGGGGCACTCAGGTAACCTGCACAGAGCCTTTCAGAAGCATCTGAACAGGGGAAGAACGTGCAGCACATTGCTGCTATTTACAGCCAGATTAGCAGAATCGTGCTGAGATGGGATCCAAAGGATTTCAACCCATCCCCAGAGCAGCCCTCAGGGTGGGGTGTGCAGTGATTTGGCCTCAGGGCCCATCCCTGACTCTGCTCCCACAGGGCTGGAGACACTAGTGCAGCAAACACGAGGACAAGGCTCTGGTTTTGGGGCTTATGTAACACAGGAACAATTCTGCTGCTGCAGTTTTATTCAAAGCACTTAGTACATTTGTTTCATCAGATTAAGTTTAAGCAGGTTTCATATCTCATGGTTACAACTTCATATTTTCTCTTCCTTTTCAGTTGTGCTGACAGGTTTTTTATGGAAAATAAAAAGATGTGATAAGAATTAAACCCTCAAGGCCTTCAGATTAACCTGCAGAAAAGATCATTTAGTTGATGAGGAACAAACCCCCTCCAAAGAGCACGAAGAAAGGCTCAGAATGCCCACCAGCTGCAAGCAGAAGGAGCTCTACTTAATGCAGCACTGGCAGGGGGAGTGAAACAGGAGCAGCTGCCACTGTTCCTGCACACCTCACTTGGGCTGCAAGGAAATCAGCACACTGACAGATCATTTATATTCATACAATGCACCTGCCAAATTATTTATACACCATCAGCATCAGCCTGGAGCAAATGCACTCTGGGAACTGCACTGCTAGGGGAGAGGCTTTGCTGGGAGGAAGGGAAGCTAGAACAGTGCAGGATTTCTGATCTCACATCTACTGCTGTAAATAGTGATGCCATCCCAGCCTGTAGTCTCAGCCTGGATTCACACCAGTGAATATGACTGACAGCAGGAAAGGCATCCAATTGCAGCACAAAGTGATAAGTCACTGACAAGAAAATTGGAAAGAGAAATACAAGTTGGTGTTAGATTCATCTACTATTCTGTGTGTTTCTCCTGGAATAGCTAAGCTTCTCTACCATGCATTTTTGGACTGTAATTAGTGATTTTCTCATCTCTGAGTATATATGAAGTCTAAATTATGGAGTATTCCTGAAGTTAGAAACCTAAACAACACCTACAGTTTAAACCAGCATGCTTTCACAAGTACTAAATAAATAGAAATATTTTGGTAAATATTAATTTCTTCCACTAATACTGAGTTAATTTGGTTATTAAACAGCTTGTATATCATATTCTCTGCTTTAGAGGAGGTTCCCACATTCAAATGTCAAACATTATTAGCAACTGACTTCAGAACTGCTCCATACACTGCCCTTCAAAATTTATATCTTAATCTCAGCACTTTGAATTTCATGTGCTCATATTTGGTTCCTTAATGAGCGAGGTTTTTCAGTACTGACACAGAGAGGGATTTAGAGGAAGCAAGATGTTTTATTCAGCATAGAACATTTAATTTACTGTCTGTCTGAGCTGAAGGTTGTTAAAGTTTATTGGGTTTTTTTTCAGCTGATTGCACTTACTTCAGCCCAGGCCTTCTGTTATTGTGTCTGTGTCATCCTTGCCTCTTTACTTGGGATTTCTGAAGCTCACATGCTAAACTATGATTCACTTTCCTCACACTTAAATCCATCAGCACACATGACTGCTGGTCAACATTATTCTTTTAGCTTCCTTACTTTGAATTGTGTTGTGTGAAAGTATAGAAGGAGCACACACAAACTATTCTCTAGTCTCAAACATTTAATCCATAATCAGTTAATAAATTCAAGGACTGATTTTTTCCAACCCATCTATTTGTTTCTTTTGGGGTCTTTTTCAAACTGACACTGCCTAACAGAGAATAATCTTGCACATGAAGAAGACTTCACCACTACAGGGTGTGGTGAAGCTAATCCTGCTCTTGTGCCACCTGCAGCCTCATTTTTTCTTTCCAAGGCTGAATGAGCATCAGTGTACTTTAAAAAAACCCACCTGCAGGACAAGAGTGACTGTCTTTAGCACGGGACATTCCCCTCATTACTGACAAACACTTTTGTCTGTTGTGATAAGAATTTAGATGAGATTTTTAGTTTAGATTAGATTAGAATTTTTATCGACCTATTCCTAGTCAGGTATTTTAAATAAGACAAAGTTAACCCTTTCTATTATAATCTCTTATAGAGTTGAACAATTTCATCAGGTGTGGGAAAGGGATGGGAGATTTTTCTGACTTTTCTATAATTTATGGAACAAATTTCTGGGTTAGATCAGTAGATTCTCAGCTCTTATTCAGATGTGAAGCCTGGAACTACTTCAGACTTGGAGAGGGTCTAGCACTGAGAAGTTTGTCTCTGTTTTCCAGATGTCTAATAAAAGGTATTCACTCTACAACCTTGATTTACCTCTGACCCTAAACCCCCACTTCCTGAGCAAAGCTTTATTCCATTATGAAGTCATTCATTCACCAGTCCTTCATTCATTTATTTCACTCAGAATTTGTAAAGAGTGCTTTTAGGTAAAAAAATGACTCAGTATCTTCATATCCCTGCATCCCAGGGGACAGAAGATGGGACAGCTATCAGACAGAGAGGAGAGTGTGCTAAGCTGCCCTGTTCTGACCACACTCACCCAGCTCACAGTCCCTCTGTGTGGGGACTTTGAACAGTTACTCCTTTAAGATGGGATCCATTATATAATTATTTTCCACTAAAACTGCCAACAGTTGTGTTTATTTGATATGTATTGTTTTGCCTTCAGTGAGAGTAGAAGAAATTCAGATATTAGGGTTTTTTTTTTTCAACCACAGATTTCTGTTGTCATGGTACCACTTATTCTCCTGTCTGTTCCTTATGATATGAAAGCATGAAAATTATCTGTATTTGGAGAACATTAAATAAACTCATTAGCTACTTTAGGTCATTCTTATCATTAAATAAGAAAAAGACCTTCAGTTGGAGTAGCTCCTCTATGTGGGACATCAGTTTTGGGTTAGAGTTGAGTTTGTGGTGGGGTTTATTAATGTTGTTTTTAATGTTAAAACTATGACAGTTTCTTTAATTGACACTTTCCCTGTCAAAACAAATCACCACCTAAATTTCACAAGAAGAACAGTAACTAATGGTTTTTGCTAATACAAAATGATTATTGGTGAGATGGAAAGCAGAACTAAACTATTTGATGAAAGGTTTAACATTCGAGTCCTCTTCATTTTTGTATTCCTAATACAACAGTCCCCTCAGTGAGTTCTAATTAAAATGTTACTGCAGCTTGATGAAATACAACTTACTGGAATGAAATCCAGATCAGCACGTTGGTTAATTTCTAATCATTTACCCTATAACAGTAAAATACAGTTTGCAGTCTCTTCACTTGCTAATCATGAGTGTGTCGTTATGCAGCCTCTGCTGAATACCTCCAGAAATAATCAGTGTAAAAATTACTTGTAATTTAACTACCAATAGTTGTCCAAAGAAGATATCCAATCTGCTACTCTAAATTTAATTAAGTGCACATTCAGTTTTTGCTTCCCCCCCCACCCCAGCCCCAACTGAGGTTTTGCAGCTCAGAGTGATAAAGAATGAGCAGTGGATGGAAATGCAGCAGCAAGGAAATGCCCACCTAATGACTCAGCTTTTTCTTAACATGTATCAAAGAGCAGTAAAAACATGTGGGTTTCTCGTGGTTTTTTTAGTTACTGGCCCCTTTCTGTGTAGTAAAACTTCCTATTCCAAATAGAGAGTTGGATGCTTTCAATAAGGAAGACAAGTATAATTCTGGTTTCTGCTAATAAAAGATACATCTTGAGAAGTTCTGGCAGTGAGGAATGACACAGTGAGGACAGTGATCACACACATCATTTTAGGCTTTTAACACTTTGTTATAAATGGATGTGCTAAGTCCGGGTTTTTTATGTAATGTAAATAAATTGAAACTGTTGCTTCTTATATTTCTAGACCCTTTGCTCAGTCCAAAGCCTGCCTTGCTTGCCAAATTTTAAATACCTGCCACAATGAAGTATGTTCTGTGCCCTTGGCTGATGCTTTTCCTCTAGTGAATAGAATTTTTTTAGTCTACTTAAGAGATACCAAGTGGGAAATTTGTTAATAAATTTCTATGACTTCCAGCTTCCTCTGGCTCCTTTTGTTTTAGTAAAATTGGATCTCAGAGGAGATACACATCTATACCTCCTTCGTGTCTCGATACTAATTAAGTAATATGGGCTTAATTAAGCAGAAGGCAGGCTCTGCAAAAACATAATGTATAAGTAGGCAGCATCGACCTCCTTCCCATGACTTACAGATTAGTGCCCCATAACATTTGCTAGATCACTATCTTTTCATTTGCTGTATTGCCCAGCCTACCCAGCTACCTGATTTGGAATGTCTTGGACTTGCAGCAATCACTCACTGAAACAACAGAAAGAGTCACTACAGAAACAGATAGGGACCATTATTAAGTTTTCTTATTAAGGCTGCTATAATTTCCAGTACAAATAAATAAACTTCTGAGACAGGAGCAATGCAAACCTGTCCTTCACCTGACTGAACTCAGTCTCACCCAGGAGTTGTGTGTGGACTCCCAGCAGGAACAAGTCAGCTCACACAGAAGGTGAAGCTGGATGTAAACCTTGCTCTCCATTTAGCATTTATATACCCAAAGATTAGAGGCATTGTTAAGATTTATTGGCCTCGCCCATGTTAGCCTTGAAAATAATGTGCCAGGATGGTAAAAAGAAACCTTTACATTTTTAACACATTGTGTTTTTACATTTCCTGAGAAAATTAAATGCCTGAAATGTGACAAACAAGCCTAACAAAACAAAATTCGGCATTCCTTGTGCTGAAGGCAGGAGGATGATGTGCTAAAATAATGTGGGATGTAATTGATCTTGGTTGGAAGCTTTCAGCAAGAAATGGTACTAAGTGCATTAATGATGTTAGGCTACTCCTGCTGCGTTACCTTCAGGTTAGTCTTAAGATTTACTTCAATGCTCTTGTGCCCCACAAGATTTCTTTTACTCTTCTTTTGCAAGCAGAGAGGCAAGAACAAAGCTGGAAGGAGGATTATGCTAATGCAGATTTCCAAAGGGGGACAAATGAAGTCATTTCATCTGTATCTGAACTGCAGGAACCACAGTGACAACTCCTCCTCAGAATGAGTGCTGTTCACCGTGGGCTTGCAGCTGGGGGGAAGGCAGGACAGCCCCCCTGCCATCTGTGCAGAGCCCAAGAGAGACCCCATCCCAGTGTGCACCACTGGCTGGCACAGGAGGGGATGCCCTCAGCCGCACCTGAGGTCAGAGATGCCCTGGCTGCAGCTCAGCGAGGGTGACATCCATCACAAGCCTCAGTATGAAACAAGCCCCAGGTCCCTGCTGGGGCTCCTTGGGGCTGTTCTGTGTATTATTGAACACACAAACAGGGTCCAATCTATCCTTTTTAGATCTCCTTTCCTAGCTTATAATGCAACTATATTGGTTAATACTTCTGAGCTAAATTCTTATTAGCTACTTTAATTAGTTTCATTTCACTTACAACATAGCCCATTACAATTTTATTGGTTTACTAGATATATTTACTATGGTAAGCACTGTAGTAAACTTACTCTTCACTGCTCACCCCAAATAATCACAGGCTGCACATTTAACCTCATTAAAAAGACTGCATCTTTAATTTCTATTTCTGAGCTGCTCATGTCACCAAAGCCTTTATAATTGGGTTTCTAAACACCACCACACCTACAGTGCAGTTCAGTTGTGTCAATATACCTGAATATTCCCAACATACACTTCCAAAAAGTGAAAAAATCTCCATAGCATTAGCAACTATAATACTACCACTAATTAGTACAGTAATATATGATAATTTATCTGACATCTTTATATCAAAATTTTTTTTTCAATAGAAACTTATGACATGCTCGAGTATAGATGCAGCACATGTTAAAAACTTTTAAAAATCACTTATGTTGCTTTTTAATCTTCAAATTTAACACATATTGTCAGACCTTTACTTGGTGTGAATATATCTAAGAGCATTCAATTAATAAAGCTGTGATGATATTCAGCATCAAAAAACTAGATTTGGATCTGGATATTTCTTAACATATATTTCTCCAGAACACTAGTAAGAAAGTCTTCCTAAAGAGAAGTCAAGTAATAAAGATTCTGGCACACACAAGACCCATTCATGCACACAACAGAACACAGGTATGGATGGAAAACCTGCCATTGTCTGTGCACTTCTCTGCAGGTCACAAGAGGAGATGTGTGGTGCAGGAGGGTGACACTTGCAGGATGCAGAGTCCCTGAGTTGATGTGGCACAGCCAGCTCTGAACATGCCAACACTGCAGTACCCTCTTTGCCTTCTCAGTGGGAAATGCTAAGAGAATGGAGATGTCACAGTCCTCAGAAAATACAGGTACTATGAAATTCCTGATGAATCCTGTGTAATTAAGAAAGCAGCTTCACTTGCATCTCCCAGTTGTCACAAGTGCATGCATCTGCTGGAGTTACAGATCATGCAGTGCATGTGCTAATGCCAGTCAGCTCTGACAACCTTGCAGCCCTGGAGCTACTGATTGGCTTCCTGCAGCCTTCTCAGGATCCTCATGTTCCCTTCCATACCTTCTGTGCTTTTGCAGAACCCAACATACTGAAAGGCAAAGGCATGAAGGGAAGGAATGAAGTTTAGCAAAGGGATTAGTGGCACTGTGCTTCATTACACTAATCTGGCACTGATCAAGCCTCTGAAAGATTCTTTTTCTTGCTTTCCATGAAGAAAGACACATTGCCACCTTGGGCTTGTCTGTGCACACACTGTTCCTCTGCTTACTGAACCCAGCAGCCTCATCCAGTTGATGTAGTTAGTTATTGCAGCAAGTCCTAATCTTCCAATAAGTGATCCTGGATTTTGAATCTAATTGACCCTACAATATTTTTCATATAACCCCTCCTAAAGAGATATATATTTAAACATGAATTGCTACCCTTAGAGACCTGCATGAATAATGCATCTGTTCCTCAGGCTTAAATGGTAATAAAGATATAATGACTGAAAGGATTTCTGCATTATTGTGCTCTTTAAGAGTAGTAGTGGTGTGTGCTGCCACAAAACAGAAAAACAATCACTGAATCCAGAGGAGGCTAAAAGGGAATTCAATTATAGAGGCACTTACTATTTATTAGCACCCTGGGGCACTCTCCAGTCCCCAGTGACCTGAGCTGGGCTCCTGCACAGCACCAGAGGACCAGTCCAACACTGCAGCTGTCAACTGCAATGCACTTGAGGGCAGCAGGTATCAAAGCAATGTAATGGGTGCTTATGGGCTGCTGGCAGATGAGATGATAGGGCTGTCTTCTAAACAGATGTCAACAGTAAATCCCACTCCATGAACTGACATCCCTTCTGACAGCCACGCTCCTTTAAAAGGCATCCCTGATCTCTGGGATGGACACAGAAAATGTACCCAGAAGTTTTCAGTGTGACAGTTTTCATGACGTGAAATAAAATAAAAGCATGAGCAGTGTTCTCTAAGACCCCCTCTAAAATGAGAAATTGATAATCAGATATTCACATGCCATTCAAATGTGTCTTTATTTCACCTAGGTGTGCTTCCATGGAGTGGCTATGATCAGAGCTGGCCATTTCCATCACTGGTGCACAG